>APFE030821770.1:56001-80009 GCA_000404065.3 Pinus taeda
GAATTCTTGAGTATACCCTTGCACACTTTTCCCTTTCAACTGCCGAAGAGTTTTCCAACTCATCATGGCTTGTTGCATGTAAGCCAATGGATAGAACTATTTTTTGATGGCAGAGACAAAGTCACTCCAGATAGAGATGGTTTTACATGCTTCTTCACATCAGCTTGGGTTCTGCCTTCCCACCAAACCAAGGCAGTGCCTCCTAGGTGTAGGCTTGCCAGCTAAATCTTACTCCTGTCTGAGTCTATGTTCTGTACCCTACAATACACATCAATTTGTCTAATCCAATTGTCCAACTTTTCAGCATTTAGCTCTCCATCATATATAGGCAAATCAAATTTGACATCCAATTTAATCAAGGATGCCTTCTTATTATGCACTGGGCTACTAGGAGGTGTAGGGAAGCTTTCTTCTTTTCTCTTTCCTTTAGAGTGGTCATGAGAATGATATTCATCTTCTTCTTTATCTTGTTTAGAACCTGATAAATCTTCATCCTTATGCTTTCTAAAGTGCCTATGCATTTCTTCTACCATATACTTCATAGCTAGGAAACTTTCTACGAACTGGGGATTTGGTCCTGTAGAACCTTCTTCTAACATTGTCTTCCAAGAATAGACTCTCCCAATTTCAGGATTAGTTTCCACCAACTCTCCTTCTCCTAATTTGAGCTTTGATATAGTGATCATTCACAGCTAAACCAACACAGCTTGTCTAACCTTACAGCCTAGAGCTCTGATACCACTTGATTTGATTCTCACCCTATGACTGACCTCAGTTGAAGATTTAATAAAAAAAGGTATTACAGACTCATGTGTTGGTGTGTGTTTTGTGTTATTGAAACAATGGATTGATCAGATTGCCAATACACAGACATTTTGAATGGAAAGATAGCAGAGAAATACAGTAAGCAATACTAGACACAAAATTTTTTTAATAAGGAGTTCACCCTAGTCTCCAGGGCTACGTCTCCGGTCTAGCTTCAGTGGTGGCCTTGTTCTATTGTGTCTTTAAGCAGAGAATTACAAATGCAGGGACCCAATATGAGTTCTCCTGAAGTAGATTTTGCTTGGCAGGGTGGTTCTTGGATTCCCCAAGCCACTTGGAGTACACAGACTCTTATTCTTCCTACCAGCTCTGCGACTCTCGGTCTACAGTGGAAAGAGCCAACTGTGATTCTAAATCTGGACAGATTCCTCTATGGGAAGGATTGATTCTTCAAGCTCTTTGGTGCTCAATGTTGCCTGTGGTCGGCTCAGCCCTCTGTCTCCTCTGCTTGGCCTTACTGCTCTTTGTGCTCAGTCCTCCTCTCAGGGTTCACTATTCACTGTCTGTCTTGGTCGCTCGGACTCTTCGATCTGAATCTCTCTTCTGATCCCTTGTTCACTGTCTCTCTTCATGGCTTTAGCCATTTGACCTCCATGTCTGTTCGTTTCCTCTCCTTCCTGCGTTGATTTGCTTGTTGCCTGTGTGCTTGGAATTCCCTGTTTGGCATCAGCATAATGCTCAGGAAGTAGCCACGTGTGTCCATCGGAACTGCGCCAACCCGCTTGTTGATTTGTTGCTTTCTCCACCGTGGTGGTCAACAGATTCCAAATCCTCTTAAATCGCGGCTTAATCACCTGTCAATTCCTCTTGTCTATCGGGCGCAATCTCAGTCGTCCGATCTGGGCTCCTCCAGATCCAACGTCACTCGCATGTCGAGCGCGGTTGACTTGCTCGACTGATAACGCACGATTGCGGCAGTTTTTCTCTCTCCTCCATTGCCACCCATAGATCGCTGATTGTGATCGCTCCGCTTTATCCAAAACCGCTTACTGTTCAAGGGCGTTCCCAATCAAACCGTTGGTTTCCAGGCCATGGGTTCCACCATCATACGTTGGCGCTTCTTACCTTTTTCTGCCAGCGGTCCCCTGGCTCCCAACGTGACCAAGTGCTTAAGCTCTACTATTTCGGCCTTGTTTTCCCAGAGATGCGCGTTAGCGCTAAGCGCTAACATGCATCAAAAACCAGCTCCTTTTCCCGATCCGGGGCTCCCAGAGGCTATTTTGACCTCCTGCACAGTCTCCATGGGCCTCGGTCAGTGCTCTTTGACCGAGGTCCTCGTCGTTCCACACCGGCTGCCATGGCCACTAGTTCAAGGTGTTTTCGACTGTGTTTTGGATTCTTCAAGGATTTGTTCGACCTATTTTAGTCACGGTTCTATGACAGTCATTTGGATCCGATTCGGATCACAAACCCTCTACGTGGGTCCCTTAACTTGAGTGTATATGTGTATTTTTTGACTGAGAGTCCCAAAAACACCTTCCTTGCAGTTGGTTGTTTTCTACAAGAATCATACAAACAATTGGATGATGTTAGTGCTTAAATGAGTACCAACAAAGTAGTGAACACAATGAGAACAACACATGAATAATATTAAACTAAAAATAAACTAAACAACATAAAACAAGCTCAATGAAGCAGAAACACATCCACAAAGGTATAGGAACATGATCCTCTTTTTTGATTGCTAGTGGTTGAAGAGTTACAAATAAGATATCAAGAAACTTGGAGAGAGTTTCTTGAGAAATGGTGCTCAAGATCTCTCTACAAGAATTTCCCTTCTTCAATTTCCTTTGCAAACTCACTCTCTCTCAAAGAAGAAAACAAAACTCTCAATAGTGGTGGAACTCTCTCAACAATAAAAAGCAGGATTGATTTGGAGCAATTTGGCCAGCATAACAATGCATAAACTTCTTCTTCTTGTTAGTCTTCCAATGCCTTGTTTATATAGAATTTTAACTCCTCTTTCCCTCCCTTAGCTCATCAATGAGAAAATGACTTGAGAGAAGGACAAGAGGATTCACTTGGGGGTTACAAATCTCCAAATCAGCTTGAAATTGATTATCCTTGGGTAGTACTTATCAAGTAATCCCAACTCAAAGTGTGTGAAGTGGTCCCGGACTACTAACTGGACTTTGGTCTATCTGCACGACTATTGAAGGAAAATTTATGCAGTAGTGAATTTTTACCTTTGAAGCACCTTCACGGCTTGATTTTTTAAATGGACTTTGGAAAACCTTTGATTTTTTTTTATTTTAGAGGTGTTTCTAGGTGGAAAAGTTTCACCTATATATTTTTTCATCTGAATCTAGGTTTCATCTGACTTGTACAAATGTGTTTATGATTTTTCCATATTAACAGTTTCCCCCTGATGTGTGAGGATTGGAGCAAGTATATAGCTGAAATACATCACATTTTTTTGCTCTAAAGATGGGTCTAATAGGCTTTTTGAGAGAAAGGAGATCACTTTAGAGATGATTAGGGAGATATTGTTACCTAAGAACTAAAAGAAAAACATTCTCTAAACAAATGATTATATAAAAAGTGTCTATACGAGGTGGGCATGTCACATGCTTATTCTGATGACTATGACTGAAGTATTCCAAACATATAGAAAAGGTCTTGTCAAGTCAACAATGTAATGGTTGACATGCTATTAGTTGAAGAATATGATTTATTTTTCTCTCCATGGCCTCTTAGACAAATAGGTTGAATTAGGTTCCCCCATGCATCTGACATACTGCAAGATTGAAGGAGTTGTGATGAGATGCATGGGTCTTCAGCTAAATGAGAGAACTACAATGTTCACAATGTACGATACTACCATGACTCAAAAACTTATGCTCAGTTCGAATGTCAAGGAGGCTGATGACATTAGTGGGAAAAAATGGTTCCCACTATGCCACACAAGATTATCCCTATAAGGTGGGAGTAACCAAGGTACTGCTTCGATTCTGGAAGATGGGTGTTGATGTTGATAGATGAAGCATCAACCGCCCAAAATATCGTTCCAGGAAATCCATGTGAAATTGGAACAAACATTTTCAATAAGATGGGTCCATAGACATGATGGAGAGAGTTGAGAGTATGTGAGGGATACAAAAAACATACCCAAGGTTGGAACGTTAATGCAAGTGACAGTAGTCAAAACAATAGTGTTGATTTAGATTCCTCTGGAGTCGGTAGGAAATGCGGGGGGGTAAATGGTGATCACTGAGATGGATATGCGATGGTTGAAAAGTGAGCTCCAACCAAAGGTGACTTTGGACTACCACCAGGTAACTGACAATAAAATATGGGTGAGAATTTTGTTCCTTAAAAAATAATGTACAATTTCCAAAAGAATTTAAAAGTGGTTTTGGGATATGCAAACATAGAGATGAGTTCCCCAATAATATGGTGGCCTACGCGGTTATGCAGGAGGGTTTTTTGTTGTGAGTAGGGGCCCCATTAGTTGGTCTCAATGTGGGGTGGATGAGGCTAACGTAGATGGTCTACTATAAGATGGAAGAATGGTAGGACTAATTTTCAATGTGGTGGTGCATTTGGTTTGATCTGACTGTAAACAAGAGTAGTAGCCTGAGAGTTGGGGTGGTAAACAATGAGCAAAGAAGAGAAGTATGAGGCTGACCTTCTTAAACATGCAGATGAAATGGCTCTCAAGCTTGGGGGATGGACATGGATATCGATAGTGTGCATGGAACTATGAACTGGGGTAATCCATGTGAGGGAGGCTCTATCAACCAATGAGGACAGTTACCATGTGTAGTTGGAAGATGATGGTAAGCGTAGTCAAGATAGTGGAACTTATGGTTTATTTCATAGAAATGATGTCAGGATATGCAAAGCTTTGGAGGAAGACTATCATGATGGGTGAATAATGATACCTTAATTGTTCTTTGGTACCGGGGATGTGGTTATTGAGAAATTGTTGGAAACCTACAGCTTCAAGATCCAATACCCCAAGTGAAAACATCTTTATACAACAAAATGCCAACTAGATCCTACTAAAAATGATATATCAAAAAACACATAAAGGTGCACCTTATTGGTACTCTGAAATGTAAAACAAGCCCAAAAATGAAAGCGTATATTGAATGGAATGGAGGGCACCATGATGTAGATGAAGATTTCTTGAGCCCAACATCATTGACGATTTTCTGAAAGGAGGTCGCAATCTCCTTAATGGCCCATTGGAAAAATGATAAAAATGGCTATATAAGGATGTGGGGCCCACATGCCACCTCATTTATACTTACTAACATGGACTCTGGAGTGGATCCCACGACATGTTTTAGTTTTTCTAGTCAGAAAGTGCACCTAGGTAGCATGTGAGGAGATACAGGTTCATGACCATGATACCCCCTTTGTGAATTCAGTAGTTTATGATAGGTAAGTCGTATAGGGTGGCCTGTACCGACTTTTTCAGGAAAGAAAGTAGAAAAATGTGCAGCCAATTGTGTGATCGTCACACTAGGTTTCACGCATTTATGGTTCACAAATGCTCAAGCCATGCAATTATGGGTAAAACAGTCACGCGAGTGGCACGACTATAGGGAAAATAGACACAAGGCGCTCAAGCCAAGGGTCGCCTGGGTAAGGGATGAACAGTGGCATAATTTGTGTGGTTGTGGGGAAAATTGTCATGCGATACCCGTGACTATATGGGAAATAGTTGCGAAAACATCTTATCGAGGACCTCACGGGAAATGGATGGACAATCACATGAATGGTGCGACTGTTGAGACCTACTTTTGTACCCTTTTTAACACCCTATCCTATAGTTTTTACTATCATTTATGCTACTTCACTCCTTTTTTACACCATAAAATCACTCCACATTGGCTAAAGTGTGTTACTTTATAGTGGAGGTGAGAATTACTAATAAGGATTTGTTTCATATATCTTTGCTTCATTTACATAGATGTTAACTAAATTTATATTCTTGAGTTAATTGACTGATCTATAGATGGACTCTTAAATATAGGAATGGAACTTGAGTACGTGGATAGGTCATTGGAGATCCATCACCTTGTCTAACGAATATATCAAGTGACCATTTTTGGAGCAATTATTTTGTACTCAGTTTTGTACTTAAATCTGTACTCTATTTCAGGCTCGTTACCAGGCAACCAATCAATTGTTGGCATCCCAAAGATAGTTCTTTTATTTCATAAGCATAGTGTTAGTTTCCTTTATCCAAATTTAGTGTCACAAATGAAATAGTTCATCTCCTTTTGTTGATGATTTCCAGAATTCCCGTACTTAGAATCGTACTTGAGTTTCCTTTAGTTCTTTCATAGATCTAAGTCGAAATAGATAGTGTAACATTTACTAAATTTTTGCAAGACTTGTGGATCATTATTATGAATATACTCTACATGTATTAATTCCTTTGATTACTCTCATTACTTGTGAACATTTAAGAAGAAGGTTTCAGTTTAAAGATATTTTTGAGAAATAAATTCTTATATTTTAAGATTGAATCCTCTGTTCTGAATGGAAGTGTTCGAATTGCATGTGGATCTATATATTGTTGGAAAGAGACTATTGTAGATTATGCATAGTTGAATGCTTGGATGGAACAGTGTATCATTCTTCGGTGTAGATCATGTGTTAATGCTTGGAGAATTGCATGTTATCTACAGTGTGTCAGTTACTTGATTTACTGTGTGACAATTATTTGAATTATAGTGTAATGATCATTTGAATATATAGCTTGTCATCTATTTGATTTTGTAGCAATCCTTGATTTAGATTTATTTCTTTCTCTCATTGTTAGATAAATCGAAGTTGCGTGTTGTTTAATTTCTCAGGTTGATTTCAAGTTAGGAATCCATAAGTTATGTGTTGAGATACTTAGTATGGTTTGAGTGGAATGTTACCTAGGAAATAGTATGAGTTATTTTTCAAGGTATTGTTGAGTTTAATTTCGATTTGTATCACCCTGGGGATTAGTTTTTCGATAATGGTTTTTGAAAGAAGTAGTTGTTAGATTGATTTGAAAACATAGTTTGTGATAGTTTCCAATCTTATTTTTGGATGAGTTTTTGAGTGAGATTGATATAACTGAGAATAATTTGAGTTGTGAACGTAACATAGATTTTATTATTAGTAATTTAGGTTACATAATGAAATAGGTTTCTTCACTTCATCAATTCATGGTGTGATTGTCAGAAACAGAGTTTGAGTATTTTGTACTTAATTTCGCACTAAATCTACATAGGGTAAGTTTCGATCTGAACCGGAATGCATTGCAACTAAAAGTTTATGAATCTCGTTTGATAATTTAAATTTAGGGAGTTATACAATATATAAAAGCCCTAACTTTTTTGGCGTCATTGTCGGGGAGTTGCAAATGATCCAGGTAATATTTCTTTAAAAATTTATGTGTGGTAAGGGTTCTGTAGGGAAATTAGAGGGCGGAGAGTGTAAGGTAAGATGAGAGTGAAGAACCACGCATCCACTATGATGGGGTTGCTCAAAATTCTGGTTGTCTTCAGTAAATATTTGTAGTGTTATCTTTTTCTTATGTGAAAAAGTAAAGGTAGGCCTAGAGATAGTAAGGGTAGGTTTATTCATAGTACAAAATCATTTTCAGAATTATTTGGCCCTACAAAAACACTCCCAACTAATTCTGCTAATCATTATGCATGTATCATAGAGGAGGGAGAAATATCTACCACAAAGGTGGCCTCACTAAAAGTAATATCACATCAAGGGGAGGCAGAATAGCCTCAAAGTATGCCACGGCAAGAACAAATTGTCTTAGGAGCTATTGTGAGCACAGAATTGGTGGTAGTTTCACAAGTAGAATCAGTGGTAAGAAGACCTCAAAGGGATTTGGAACTTGGGAATATTAGGACCAGTCCAGTTGAATCTTCTTCTAGCTGGAATATTGTACTTGGGCTTACTTCTAAACCTATAACAAAGATGGCTAACAAAGGAGGTGGTGAGGAGAATAGAAATGGTGACCGAAACAATGATAGAAATAATGGTGGGGCCAATGATGGGAATAATGATAGAATCAACACTTTACTTAATGGGAATAATGACTAGAGAGATGGGCCAAGAGGGGGACCTGAGGAAAATGAGGAGGATTCAGAGACTACCTTCATATTTCCAATACCAGACATCATGACAAACATTACTATGAAGAATATACCTTTGTCATCTCTTCCACTTTTCCATGGTATATCCTATAAAGACCCTGACTCTTTCCTATTCAAAATTGATATTCTTTGAAGAAGTTATAATTACTATGATGATGCACATAAACTTAAGTTATTTCCTGCTACCTTGAAATATTCAGCCCTGAGATGGTTTATGAGTTTGGAAGAACATACTATTTACTCATGGGATGATATGAAGTCTTTTTTTCTTAAAAAATATCAGGATTATTATAAAAGAAGGGATGTTAATGATATTTTTAGGATGAAATAGATGGAAGATGAGAGTTTGGAGGAATACATTGAAATATTCCTTTATAAATATCACAAATCTCAAGTGGGTAGTTTGGATGAGAGAACCTTTAGGACTGTCTTTTTAAAAGGGTTAGGGGAAGAATGCATTCAAACACTAAATCTCTTAAGTTCCAATGATATATATAAGAATCCCTTCGCTGAAATAGTTGAACTATGGATAACTTATTCTAGAATTCAAGCTAAGTTACGCAAAAGGATCTAGGACAACTCAAGGGATTATGTGTCTAGGAATTCTAAGCCAGTACAGCGTGGTGTCACTTGAGTTGAGTTGTGGAACCTCTTGGAAAATTTTAAAATGGGCATCCTAAACACCATTAGTGATCAATTGGATACTCTGAAAAATAAAAATAAGAGGAAGAGAAGGTTTCTTTGGTTTTTTTCTATCCTAAGTGCAACTGGAAGCATGCTGAGAGAGAATGCCCCACTAATGTAGTAGAATTTTGTGGGATATGTAACATGAGCACCCCACTAACCAGGTCCCCTCCCTTCCTATATTACAAGATATTTACCCCGGGGGGGGGGGACTACTGAGTTTCCTCAATCAAATAGGAAACCGACATGGAGGGGGGCAAACAATAATACTTATCAAGATCCTAACATGCAAGGTTTTCCTAAAAATCAACCATTGATTCATCGGCCATTTTATCCCTCATGGCCTACACAACCACCTCAAATTTCACCTTGGAACCAAGGGTCGAGAGGGAATCCTTATGGGAGCACCTTTCAGTGTCAAAACCAAGCACCTCCATACCCTTCATATCAATGTCCACCCTACATGTCTTATCCATCGAATATGACCCAATTTTAGCAAGGATATAACCAATCTTATCTTCAACAACCTTCATTACCGCTATCACGTCTAGTACAACAACCCTTTCCCTACCTCAAAACACTAATTCATATTCAAGCAGATGCAACAATCTTTTAACCCTCCTAGACCAACATAGTTTCCTGCACAACCAATTGCTAATCACAATAATAGACCTCCCCAACCTGTACAAAACATAGAGTTGCAACCTTTTCCCACCTATGTTATCACTTCTTTGCCCTTAAATGAAATTAAACTAATGTCTAGGAAAATTGTTAACAAAAATAAATCAGTAATAGTCATTTTAGAGGAGGATCCTCATGTGGAGTCTCAGGATAAAACCATTGAACAAACAGAAAATAAAAAAACCAATGAAATAAAAGAACCACATGAGCTCTTAGAACCCAAGGAGCCTCCTTTTCTGGAAAATTTCTTATAAAGAAAACTGAAGTTCCCACAGAATATGACTTGGAGTCTAAGTTGAGGAATGTCTATATAAAAATACTTTTTCTACAAGCCATTAAATACATTCCTATTTATACCAAGATTTTCAAGGATATTTGCATTAAAAATCCAGGAAGAAAGAGGAATAAAACTCAAAATATTAAAGTAATCAACCAAATGTCAAAAATGATGTCTGGATTACCACCAAAATACGATGACCCGGGGAACCACATAGTAACCATAGAAATTAATGGAACTTTTCTGCCTAACACTATAGTATGTTTGGGGGCAATCGTTAACGCAATGATTGTTGATGCTATGACATTTTGTAATTAAAATAAATAATACCTACACCCATTGTGTTGGAGCTAGCAGATAACTCCATCATTAAACATGTGGGGGTCCTAGGAGACATGGTGGTAACAATATATTCCTGGGAATATTTGATTGATTTTATAGTAATTTCTTCAAAAACTACTAAACCTGGTCACCCAATAGTTCTAGGACATATGTGGCTAGCCATGGTTGATGTTGTTATTGGGCGCAGAAATGGGGAAATGACTATTTCCAATGGGTTACAAATTCAAAATTTGACTATTTTTCCACCTACCCAATTAGTTGTTGAAGTACCTCTCTAGTTGGAAAATCCCTATGGGGAATAAGACTGTATGATTCCCTTGCTAACTTTATAACAATCAAGAGGGCTTCAAGAACATTATGAAGAACATGGTTTGCAAGAATTATGATCTAATATCAATTGTATAGATTATCCTATTTCTTTTAGTGGCTATCATCATGTTTTCAACAGTGAATTTCAGGAAACTTGTTACCCTGGTGTGTTTGCATCATTTACAATTTCATCCTTGGAAGAAAACAATGAAGTAAATGCCCAACCTATTGAAATCAGTGTTAGAAAAACATTGTATATTGGTACAGATTTAAGTACAAAACAGAAACAGCAAGTAGTATACATTATTGAAAAATAGTCCAGATAATTTTCTTGGAATTATTCATATATGAAAGGGATCCATCTTGATACTTGTATACACCACATTTACAGAAGCGAAGAAATCAGGGATGTAAGGCAGCCACAAATACGAATGAATCCAACTCTCAAAGAAATTGTCAAAGATGAATTGCAAAAACTTTTAAGTACAAATTTCATACACCCCATCTCTAACAGTAAATGGATATCTCCCTTGGTCGTGGTTCCCAAGAAAAATGGGAAACAGACAATTTTTGTTGACTATAGAGAGCTAAACAAAGCCACCTTGAGGGATTACTTTCCTCTACCTTTTATTGATCAAGTGCTTAATACTCTATGAGGGAAAAATTATTTCTCCTTCTTGGATGAGTATAGTGGCTACAACCAGATCCAAATAGCCCTGGAGGACCAAGAGAATGCTACTTTTACCTACCCATGGGGCACCTATGCTTACAGAGTTCTTCCATTTGTCATGTGAAACGCTCCATCGACTTTTCAAAGAGTTGACCTAACTATCTTTGTTGATCATATACATGAATGTGTGAAGTCTATATGGACGACATCACAATGTATGGTGATGACTTTCAGCAAGCTCTGGAGAACTTGGGAAAAGTGTTGATTCACTATCAAGAAGCTCATATGGCCCTCAGTAATATCAAATGAGAAATGATGCAAACTAGGGGAATTTTTTGGGACACCATGTGTCACAAGCAGGGATAAAAGTTGACCCTACAAAAATTAAGGTAATATCACATATTTTAGTCCTAACATCGCAAGCGAAGGTAAGAATATTTTTGGGACATGAAGGGTACTATAGGATATTTATTGAAAATTTCACTAAGATTGCAGCACCCATGTTTAAACTGCTCACTAAAGATGTTGATTTTTTATGGATACTGATTGTTGAAATGCTTTTCAGGTACTGAAGGACAAATTTTAAACTACTCCACTATTGAGAGTGCCTAACTAGTCTCTCCCTTTCCACATTTGTACTGATGCATCAGATATATCCCTTGGATTTGTGCTAGGACAAAGGGAGATTCACTTTCTTTTGTTATTTATTTTGTTATCAGAAAACTCTCACCTTCAGAATTAAATTACATTATTACCAAAAAAATAATTACTGGCAGCAATCCATGTTATCAACAAATTTAGGCACTATATTACAGGTTATGAAACTTTTGTCCATAATGATCACACTATTATTAGATTCCTTATGAATAATCTAATTACTAATGGAAGAATTACTAGGTGGTTACTCTTACTTCAAGAATTTAATATCACTGTGATTTACAGGCCTAGATAAGATATTTCAACTGTAGATGTCTTGTCCCGACTGAATATTGCACGAGACATGGCTCTAGTACCAATTCTGGATGACTTTCCTAATGGGAATTTGTTCACCATTTTAACACATACTCCTTGGCTTTTTGATGTGGCCAACTATTTGGTATCAGGCGAGTTTCCACAAAATCTATCCACCAGGTAAAAACACAACATTGTGCAGTGGAGTGCCAACTATTCTTTGATATAAGGAGACCTCTACCACACGGACCTGATTTAATCATGAGAAGGTGTGTACAGGAAGACGAAATGTATGATGTCTTGAGAGCTTGCCACAGTGAACCCTATGGTGGGCACTTTGTAGAGAGAAGAACAGATTATAAGGTCCTACATGCAGGTTATTACTAGCCCACTCTCTTTAAAGATGCGAAAAGGTTTGTTTCTAGTTTTGATGCTTGCCAAAGAACGAGGAGGCCCATTCCAAGTGATGAGATGTCTCTTCAAACTCATATATCAATAAAGCCATTTGAAAAGTGGGCATTGGATTTTTTAGGGCCCATTTCTCCCATGTCCAAGAAGGAGAGGTACATATTAGTTTGTATTGAATATGTGACGAAATGGGTGAAAGATAAGGCTTTATATTCTTCCACTGAGAATTATGTTATAGATTTCCTCTTTGAAAACATCTTCACATGGCTTGGGGTGCCTAGACAAATTGTCACCAATCAGGGAACACAATTCACTTCCAAACTAGTAAAGGAGATCATTGAATAATGCTAGATAAAGCATCGGAAATCTACCCCATACCACCCTTAGGAAAATGGATAGTTTGAATCTACTAACAAAGTATTAGAGTCCATTCTCACTAAAATAGTTCATCTACACCATGGGGACTGGGCTGACAGGTTTCTAGAATGTTATGGGCTTATCAGATAACATGGAGAAATGTGACAGGATATACTCCCTGTGAGTTAGCATATGGGAAGCAGGTGTTGCTCCCCATTGAATTTCATGTAAAAAAAAATTGACTGCCACTCAACTGGGAATGGATCCAAATGAAGCTCAGAAACAAAGAATATTTTAGTTGAACAAACTTGATGAAATAAGACAAGATGCCTTCCAAATAACTATGATGGTATGGGGATTGGGTGCTATTGTATGATAATAAGTTAAAACATTTCAAAGGGAAATTTTCAACCATATGGTTGGTTCCCTATCAAGTGGAGGAATTTTTCGATAATGGATAGGTAAGGATTAAAATCATTTATGATGACCAGACTTCGTTTGTAGTAAATGGCCACGGGCTAAAAATATACCACCACCCACTTTCTCGATATGAATTTTTGCAGAATGTGATGCACAATAAGGAAATGGAGTTGGTTCAAAAGGGGGATCTAGTTTCTTCTAGTTCTTCAAATTTATTTTTTTTATCATATATTTATATGTACATAGTATAAATAATAGTGGATTGACTTTTGTTTTCATCTAAAACTCACATAGAATAAAGAGGAAATTTGTTAAGGATAGGTTTATTCCTCTATCCAGACTTGACAGTTTATTTACTGAAAAGGATGTTCTGGATTTTACTATGAAAAGTTCAAACTCCCTAAAATTGAATTTTCCAAGCATTGGCTAACCTAGGCTCATTAACATTAATGGGACAGTAGCATTTGGGGATATGTTGAGTACATAATTATTCATTTTCAGGCTCAAAAGAATAAGTATGGAAAAGAACTCGCTAGAGTCTACTTTGGGTTTTCAGACTCTTTAAAAGTGAATACCCTCGAGTATCATCTAACTCGGGCTCGTTAAATGAATGAGAAGCAGTAGATAGGGCTCTATTGGGTACATAATTATTCTTTCCCGGGTTCAGCAAAATAAGTACGGGAAAGAAACCCCCTTGGAGTCTTCTTTTGTGCATTTTAGACTCCCAAAAACTAAAATGCCCCAAGCAGTGATCATTTCAGACCTGGTCAAAATCCATGGAATGATGGCACCAAATTGTTCTATAGAAAGAAGAAGTCAAATTTTAGTCACAATTCCTAAGTTTTCTTACATGAAGTTTCAACGAAGCTTTATGTTCACTTTGTTTTAAGTATAGTCATAATTTTGCACTGTTTATATGACTTTGTGAGTAATTTCAGAGGTTCTCTACTTAATTCAGTACTAATTATAGGTTGAGTTAGGTACTAAATAATCCTTATGAGTATGAATATCAAGTCCAAAGAAGATTGATGCTATCAATTCATCCCATAAGAATTAGAATCAATGGAAGCAATAAATTGCAAAGTTTTTGGATCACTCATGATTAAATATCAATTTTTGTAATGAAGTTGACAAATCGAGAGAACACTCATCTCAAGCTCAACTTGTCCCATCATTATTATTTTTAGCTCTTGAATATCATTATGCATCTAAACCGAGGTATGAATGAATTTTCATTTACTTACACTAATTCAGAGAATATGAATAATGGAACTTAATAGTAATCTACCGCCTTTCGTTGTAATGATTTACATGTCTTTCCCATATGCAACTAATGCTCAACCATCCTATCCCATTACTCACCTCATTCATTTTAGTTATGTGATAAATGTGTTGAGTACCTACTCATCATTACAAGCAACCAATCCATGCCATAATTCGGAAACGCATAGCCGGCGTTTCAAATAATTTTAAGTTTGTGTGAAGCTCAAAAACAAAGGTTGTTTGTCTCATTAATAAGTTTCAGTAGTAACTGACCTGTGAATCCTTGCATTTTCCTTCTAACCTTCAACATTGCTCCACCTTCAACATGGGGGCTAAATGCCATGAATCCACATTTGCCCAATTTTGCAATAGTCTAGAGTATGTAGTGCGTAAGGGGCAGTTTGAGGAGAAGGGATGGATGGGTTTTCTTCAACAATTTGAGGTTTCTAATGGCAGGGTAGCTATGGCCTTCGCGCAGAGATTCAATGGAAAGTTTGTAGAGGTCAGGAGCTTGAAAATTAAGGTTACTGAAAATTCAATAGGAAAAGCAACCAGATTTCCATTAACTGGTGAGAATATTTTAAAGGAGGGTCACTCGAATGGGATGATTGTGCCAAGCTTCTGGAGCCTACGTACAATTCTATTGATTGGTTGAAGAGAGTCCTACAAACCTAAATAAAGGAGGAATGGTGGCCACTCATCACTTCATTGCAGAGGTTTGTCACTTGCGAGGGGAGGTATGCCACTGTTTCCTTTACCACCTTAGGCTTCTCTTACACTTTTTAGATGGGCATGAAATCAACTTTCCATTTTTCTTCCATAGAATTTTGTATAAGGTCACTCGAGGTGTTCAGTCCACTATGAAAAATGTTGAAACTAGCTTATGTCACCACATTCTTATCAAGATGCTAGTTTTTCATGAGTTGAATCGGCATAAGAAGTCTTGGGAAGAATTTTTAATTAAAATATTTCCTTGTGAAGAAAACCAAATCAACAATCAACAGAGGCTTATTAGCCCCTGATCAAAGAAATTGGGGCAAGGAAATGAGGCTCTGCCTGATTTTGTTTCTAAAAAGGCCAAATCACTGACATAAGCCCTATATCGACAAAAGAGGAGGACCATTTGGCGAAACCCTTGAAGAAGCCTCAACTTGTAAACCCCAGTTCATCTACAAAGAAGCCAACCCTAGTATCAAAGGGAAAGAAATGTAAAATAAGTAGGGAGCAGAAGAATGAACCTATAAATAATGATGCATCAGTTGAAGAACCTCATCATAGTAAGTGAAAAAGACCTCAGGTGGAGATTGCGAATACAGTTGCTTCACCAACATAATAACAGTTGGAGGGAGGTGATGTAGCCCCTTAGAAAAGGAAGAGGAAACTCTTTAGAGAGGAGGAGGAAGTGGCAACATTTCCCACTTCACCAGTACAGAAAACAAAAGTATCCAAGATTCTAACCTCATCACAGGGGTGGAGGCACACTTGAAGCATGTATAGACAACAACTTTCAACCATCGGTACTCAGAACCTTGAACCTGTCACCGTGTTGTATTCTCTAGAACGGGAAGAAAAAAGCCCCTATTTGGCAGTCAAAGAAATAGGGGATATTCCACCTGAGGAAGACATTATAATTGATCATTTCCAAGATCTTTTAAGTAGTTCACCACAGCATGGCCAATCTAACATGGGACCAGTTATGAGGAAGAGGGTATCTAAATCTATGAAGAGACACACATGATGGGTCAACTCATATAGGGAGTAGCTCGTGGCCACAAACCATACATACCGAGAATGCCTCGGCCTACAATGAATAAGATTTACAACTACGGATAGCCAAGGTACAGAGGAATAATGAAAAACTTAAGGAAAGGGCTCATAAGTACAAGACATTGTTTCGTTATGTTCGATTGGTCAATGAGCAGTATTGGAACTAGAATTTATCCCTAGTATCGAAGAACGATGTGTTAGTCATGAGGAACAAGTGCCTTATTAGTTGGAACTTGAAGCAACTAAATATCATTAAAAGGATTAATGCCCATGAATGAGCCCTAAGATTTCGATAATCATTAATGCAGAAAAACCATGGTTTGGAGGTCCTAGTCAGTGCGGCGGGAATTTGAAGGAACAAATGAGCTAATTTGGATGACTAGTTGAGTTTGAAAGGGACAATTGTGTGAAGACATGCATCCCCTCTAGCATGGGGGGATGTTGGGCCCTACTTTGTACCCTTTTTCACACCATGTCCTACTATTTTTATTATCATTTATCCTACTTCACTCCTTTTTGACACCATAAAATCACTCCACGTTGGTTAAACCGTGTTACTTTACAATGGAGGTGAGAATTACTAACAAGGACAGTTTTCATATATCTTTTCTTGGTTTAGGTAGATGTTAAACTACTCTTGACTTAATTAATTGATCTATAGATGGACTCTTAAATATAGGGAAGACACTTGAGTATGTGGACAGGTCATTGGAGGTCCACCACCTAGTCTAACAAATATATCAAGTGACCATTTTTGGAGCAACTATTTTGTACTCAAATTTGTACTTAAATCGGTACTCTATTTTAGGCTCGGTTCCAGGAAACTAATCCCCAAAGGTAGTTCTTTTATTTCATAAGCATGGTGTTATTTTCCTTGATCCAAAGTTAGGGTCACGAATGGAATAGATAATTTATGATCTCATGAAGTGATCCTGGGGATTTAGATAGCTTAAATTACCCCATATCACATATGTATTTTCTTTCTTTTGTCATATTGTTATAACCGTTTATATGCCTAAGTTCTTTAAAAAGGCCTAGTATTTGTATGAGAGGTTACACACAGATATACGCATAGACTAAACCGGTGACACGGATATTGTGGAACTATATCATTTGACTATGTTTTGAAACTCTTAGACTTATGTTTTATTAAAGGCTTTTAATATAATCGTCTTGGCTTTTATTCATATCTGAGAATTTATGTTTTCTTGATTAGTGAATTATTGAATTAAGCTAGACTTGTTCCAATTTGTGGCAAGGGCCCACCACAAACCTTGATCGAGTCTTGTAACAGTTTTCTTTAGGTAGGAGGTGTGTTTCGAATTCATTAGGCAGAACTGTACTTAATGATTCATTTGCCTTTGTTTATGATTTCCAAAATTCTTGTACTTAGAATCGTACTTAATTTTCCTTTAATGCTTTTGTAGATCTGAGTCAAAATATATAGTGTAATTCTTACCAATTTTTTGCAAGACTTGTGGATCATTATTATGAATATACTTTGCATGTATTAATTCTTTTGACTAATCTCATGATCTTGTGAACGTTAAAGAAGAAGGTTTCATTTTAGAACATATTTGTGAGAAATAAATTCTTATATTTTTAAGCTTGAATCCTTTGTTCTGAATGGAAGTGTTTTAATCGCATGTGGATCTATATTTTGTTGGAAAGAGACTATTATAGTGTTTGATCAGTTGAATGCTCAAAAGGAACAGTGTTTAATTCTTCATGTAAATCGTGTGTTAATGCTTGGATAATTTCATGTTATTTACAGTGTGTTAGTTACTTGATTTACTGTGTGATAAGTATTTGAGTTGTAGTGTAATGATCATTTGAATAGATAGTTTGTCATCTATTTGATTTCATAGCAAGCCTTGATTTGGATTTATTTAATTTTCTCATTTTTAGAGAAATCGAACTTGTGTTTTTTTTAATTGCTCAGGTTGATTTTGAGTTAGGAAGCCATAAGTTATGTGTTCATATGTTTAATATGCTTTGAGTGGAATGTTACATGGGAAATAGTCCAAGTTATCTTGCAAGGTATTGTTGAGTTTATTTTCGATTTGTAGCACCCTGGGGATTAGTTTTGCATAATGGTTTTTGAATGAAGTAGTTATTATATTGATTTGAAAACATGGCTTTTGATAGTTGTCACTCTTATTTATGGATGATTTTTTGAGTGAGATTGATATAATCGAGAATAATTTAAGCTGTGAATGTAACATAGCTTTTATTATTAGTAATTCAAATTTCATAATGAAATAGGTTTCTTCACTTTAGCAACGCATGGTGTGATTGTTAGAAATAGAGTTTGAGTATTATGTACTTAATTTCGCACTAAATCTGCATAGGGTAACTTTGGATCTAAACCGGAATGCATTGCAACTCAAAATTTACGAATATTGGTTGAAAAATTAAAGTTAGGGACTTCAATGACATTTGAAAGCCCTAATAGCGATTGTTTGGGAAACAAACGTGTGTCACCCCACGCGTATGTTCAGGTGATAAGCATGTGACCATGGGTCTATTTTAAAAATAGACACACGGGCTCACAAAAGTGAAATTTTTTGCATTGGGGTTTATTTTTTCTTTTTTCTTTTGCTTTTTGTGGATTATTGACCATTTGGAGGTCATGTTGTGGGTAGGGTGGTTACATGGGAAGAGCAGGATTAGCTCAATCTACATACAATGGTAGCATTGGATGCTTAGGAATGAGAATATCTATTATCTTGGGGGTTATTGAATTATCTTTAGAGCCCATTGCTGAGGTCACAGGAGTACTTCCTATGATTCGTTATTAGTCGGTGGTAGCCTCTAAGGTAGGTGTTTGACATTTTTGGCATAGATATATCATTCACTGTAGAGGTGGAAATTTACTTTGTGATAGGGTTGTGTTGCGGCCTCATAATTTTGTTGCCAAAACATGGGGGATAACCACCTGGTCCGGACCATAAGACAACTCCTTTTCTGTTTAAAGTGGTGGCTCCAACTAGGGATAATGGGACCATTTTCCCAATGTGGGTTTTAAGATGAGAGTGGGTGGTTCATGATTCTTTGCAATAGAATAATGATAATCTAAGTGACCTTTTCTATGATGCAATTTCTCTAACTAACTTATTCTAATATAAACTCGGGTATTCATGTGTAGTATGTGATCTACAAAGATATCTGTTTAACATGTGATAATAAAGATTGAACACAACTAAACAAAGATGATAACGTAAAAGATAATTCCTTTGACTAAATAGTTAGTAAAAGTAATTTATTAAATATATCGCATATATGATGAGTTATATATGAAAATCACAACTTCAACGAGGCGTCATACAAAAGTGCAATTAACGCTTAACAGAAACAATAAATCTCACATATAATTCATGAAAGTAAAGTTTTTACACTAATTAAATGTAAACAGAATCAATCATACAAGATAATAGTACCATATGTGTGAAGTACTGCTCATTTGAAAACTGGCAAATACCAACTTCTTTCTTCAAATCAAATTGTCTCCCAATAATACAAAAGTGCATCAACAAAGGAAAGTAGTTTGATATGTAAAAGAAATGATCATGTTCCATAATTTCACTGAAGCATTCACAAAATTACAATAGTTCATTCTTTGCAAATGTTTTTGATAAAATTCGAGACCCTTCTCTAAATGCATGAGAAGGGTATAAATATTATTCTAACTAATGTGAAAAAATAGATTATACAAAATTTGAGGAGGTTTCAAACAACCTTCCTCCTAACTAGGTAACTAACTCCAAAAATTAACAAAGGCTAAATGAACAGAACTAAGAGGAAGACTTGTTGTCTGCCATCTTGTCCTTTAAATTGCAAATATCAGTCATTGATTGAATTTGAGGAGGTGCCCCGAAATGTGTCCTGAGTTGTCCTGTGAAGATTGCATTGGTGAGTGGTGGCAGCATTTGTTGAGTCGTATGAAGGGAACATTTGAGAGTCATAATCTAGTTGTGAGGCTTAACAAGATACTACCAATATGACTCCTAGTTGGTCGTGGGCAGTTTTGTAATTGCCTCTCTTTGACTCCCCATCTTTTCTTGCTAGCCTTTATACAGAGCATTTAAATCTTGAATTTCTTTTGTATTTCCTTCTTTAATGAGATTGGTGGTGAACAAGATGTGAGTCATTGCCTTAATGATATTCTTTGATACCTCAGCTACCCGTGCAACTGCTAGCTCGGCCTGTTTGATTCTCACATCCAAATCTATGAAGAGAATGTCTTTATGAGTTTTCTCAATCTCAGGTAGATTGGCTTTCCTTACATCTTCTGTTTCCTACCATTCGATGAACTCAGAGGTTCTGGTGTTTAAATCATTAAACTTTGTTCTCTGGTCGATTGCTTATATGTCAATTGGTTGCTAGTAGTTAGATAGGGAGTGATGTGTGACACCTTCTAGCAGAAATAATCCTATTGTTTCACCAGAAGGGAATTTAATTCCGGGGCCTCTTTAATAAACTCCTCAGTAGTGGGAACATCATTGTATCTTTCCATGGATTGCTGCATTTCTTAGAGTGGCATGTTTTTGGCCAATATATTGGCTTCATGGCTTATTTTCATGACCTCCATGTCTTGCTGCAATTGTGCGAGTTGCTCAGCCACCTACCTTTTTGCTCTTACTTTCTCTGTCTCAAGCTCTTGTTCAAGCTACACAATCCTCTCCTCTTTCTCCCTTAGTAAAGTAGAGACCTTAGTAGCCTTTTCCATAGTGGCCGATGCGTATGCTCCCATGAACTGTGATAATATAGTCCAATTTTCAGTAGGATTGAAAGGAATTTCCATCCAAAAAACATTCATTGGCTCGTTTCCAAGTGGAAATTTTGGTGTATATACCCTTCTCCTTTTTCTCTGCCTTCTAACTACATCCTTGTGGAGAGGGCTATAGAACACATCACGTGGTTGTATTTCAATTACTTTCAGAATAATTTCTGATGTGGGCAGAGTAGGGATGATTTCAGTAAGTTGGGACATTGTCGCTTGTTCCTCCATAGGCGTGGATTGTTCACCAATTGGATTGGGCTTTGTATCCTTATGAACATACAGAAGAGTTTTACATTCTTCTATTTCTTTGGTATTTGAGACTTTGGGAGTGCCTTGCAATTTTTGATTAAACTGATCCCACTCCTGCTCCAAAGTATTTCCTTTGGCCTCTGAACTGATCTCTGTAGTTAGGGTTCTCATCACTTGTTTGTCAGCTGACTTCCTACTAAACTCAGTCCTATTGTCTACATCTTGGGGTTTCCCTATGTCTGGTGTCTTCTAATTGTTTACCAGAGAGTATATTTGAGAGTTAGGACCTCCACTATCAATAGTGACACTTGGCGTAGACTTATCCTCGGGATTTAATAGATGCATTGGGATCACCTGGAGCCTCTCATTTCTGAATTCATGAAATATTTGAAAATATTCATGTTTCAGATTCGCCTTTTCCCATTCGAACGCTTGTTCGAAGGATACGGCCGACTGTAACAAATCCTCAAAATAATTATCTTCATGATTGTATGGCTTGAGCTTTACTCCAGTAGTGACATTATATGCCACTTTGTTTGGACCAAATTTCCTCTTAGGCAATGTATGAAACCTGAGGGCTTCCATATGTGTTGATTCCTTAGTGGCATGAACAAAATTCACTAAAGCAAAAGAACCGCATTTAACAGGGAAAGTGGGCTGTAATGAATTCTTGCCATCTTTGAGAACTTTAGTTAGGCCCCTTCCCACAGTCTGGTAGAAAATATATCTTGCTAATAACTTATCAGAAACATATAAAGAAATGACATGTGGATAGGTTGTGCTACCAAAAACCCTAATGTATGTGAACCATTATTTAATGAAATACTTGCTAACAGTAAGCAAGTCTGTTGTGACTTCTTAGGAAGACCTAGGGGCTTTCTTATTGAAAATTATTTGGTGTAGGGGCAACATAACATCATGAAATATATGATAGAAGGGAGGTATGTAGTGTGATTCCCATATTTGTTTATGACTGAGATGGATTGGGTAAGGATCTTGTAAGGTCCATTTCCAACCCATGATTGGAAAATTCGTGCAAAAACAAATAGCATCCATAATGTAGGGACTAAAATAGAAGGGATGGAAGTTATCTAAAGAGGAGGCTTTCTTCCATCGATATTCGGTAATGGTGGTGGCTAGGTTTTCAGACAGGATGGAAGGCCAATTCATGATATGGGAATTAATATAGGCATCAATCAAAGGAATCCATTCTATTGAAAACTTAGTATTATTGGGTAGCCCATACAATCTACATAACATGACTACTCCATAGTTTTAGTGGTTTTCCAAAGAGGCTATAGCATACATACCTAATTTGTCATATTTGAATTTTTTACCCAACACTCTCCAACCATGAATTAGCTTGAAGGGGTCTGGGTTCTTCTTTGCGAAGTTAGCCACAAATGTGTTGTCATAGATATCCTAAGGGTCAAGTATATGGTACATTTTCTTCAAGTCCTCTGCTCTGAACCACCCTATGAGCTCCATTCTTGAATTCTTGAACTACCTGCTTCAATCACCCATCTGATCATATCTGTGTATGGGAGGATTTTAGCTCTTGCTCTTATCCTATGAAGGTGTTAGTGTCGGTCTTGAGCCCTCCATCAGTGATCAATAGCTCTTTGCATATGCATAGTTATGTGTCTCATCAGTGTCAATTTTGCATCCCACTAGGCATGCCATAACACTGAACGGAGGAGCTGGTCTTTGTTCCCTTCTTGGCTTTGCTGGATCAGGTCATACTACAATGTAATTGAGTCATACTTGTTTTTGCTTTTTGTCTTGAGGTCCCAGGTCTTAGGTCTAGGGTTTTGAGTCAAAATCACTTCAAGGTCATGAGTCAAGGTCAGTGAGTGCCCAGCAAGCCAGAAGGAGGTATGTACATATGTTTCATTGTTATTTTCATCAGCTACAGATCATTTTATACCTTGGATTTAAAAAACCTTGTTTTTAAGTCCAAGGTCATGTCAAATTTGTAAAAATAAAGAAATTTTCAGAAGTTTGCAAAAGTGCCAGCAACAACCCTGGTTCCTTCGCCACAGTCCATCAGATGGTCAACCTGCAAAAAGAACGGAGTCAAACGCATCAAAAGAGCTTATTTCAGGACAAAAAGACTCTAAACAGTGTTAAAAAGAAAAGCAAGTATAAACATTATAAAGTGGGTTTTTGAGTTAAATTTTTTCAAATGAAAGCATATAAAGGTAAATTCCCTCTTTGAAAACCCTCATTGTGCATTTGGGAGCAAGAAATTACAAGGAGAGAGGAAAGAGAGCGATTTGGGAAATTTGCAGCAAATTCCGAGCTTGGGAAGGTGCGCGACTATTTCTCAGGTGTGCGCGACCGCCTGGGTGGTGTGCGGCTTTGTGGTAAGTTTTTTCCTGTATAAAACTACACGGGCGCGACTATTACAGTGGTGCGCGGTCATTCCTGGGAGGTGCACGACCATAATCACAGCAAGCTCAGAAATTTATCAAAACTTCAAAATTTCTCCCAAATTGCTTGCGGTTTCTTCGAGGTAGGCCTCCCAAACATTTTTAATGATAATGCCATGGATGGATAACATGTTTATGGTCATTTTTACCATGAGAAATTATGAAGAAATAGGTTAAATGGTTGATGTCTTTGCAAGCTTATGTTAGGTTGTATTGTTTGTTTTTCAAGGTAATTTTTTCCTTTATTCCCTTCCATTAGTTTCCCATTATAAATTCACATGTGTTAGAGTGTCATTTTCATTAATCTCATTTGCAAATTAATGCTAGACCCCATCCCAATTTCCTAAAAACCCTAATCACCATCAAAACCCTATCCAAACCCTAATTTCTCCCATGCATCCTACTCAAACCCTAACACTTTGTCACACAACAAATTCATGTATAAAAAACACAGCAAAATGAAAAAGAAAACATTGTAAAA
>APFE030821771.1:0-17656 GCA_000404065.3 Pinus taeda
CTTGTTGTCTACCTGAAATCCTTGTGAACCATTAGATCTTGCATGAGTTGATCGACAATGGAGGACCCACGGACGGATTTGATTTTTGGAGTGAATATTGACCGTTGGATCAGGAAACGAAATGGACAGTGGAGATTAGCACGATCGGAGATTGGCATGATCGGAGATATGCGCGATCGGAGATCAGAAAGGTTGGTGGAAAGGATTGGAGCGATTAAAAAGTGGACCCGATGGAGTTATAGTGGCGAGTGTATAATATTTGAGATCCGACCTTATGCTTTCGGCAACGGGGTTTTCTGCATAATCTTGTGTATTTCCGATAAAGTGTTGTGGTCACAATTTATAAAGAAAAATCGACTAAGTCATATGGTCCCAGTTTTTAAAGGTTAAGACCATGAATAACACTTCTGATAGGTTTGTGGGCCATAACCCACAGGCCTCAGGATCGAAATTTGTAAATGAAAGGGGATATTTCCTTACCCAAAAATCTCCTTTAATCAAGGGGAAAACCACCTTTGATCACCTCATCAAGTATAACTTTCCTCATCTCTTCCATTGCGGAAATTGTGCTCTACTCAGTGAGGTATTCTACCTCTTTCTTGACCGCCTACAAGCTCTTTGCCATTTGTTCATTCTCAACCAACAAGGACATAACATTAGATCTTGTGGCTCCTGCATAGGCCAAGGTGGCACTGACAATGGCAGCTCAATGTTGTCTGACATCTGACACTATCACCCTTTCCTTCATGAATGAAAGTGATGCGTGATCATCTAGAAAGTGTTTCCTCCGTGCCTGTACAATTTTCTTCTGCAACTCATCGAATGAAATATTGTACACATCCATAACTGGATAATCATGGATGGGAACAGTCTCTCCTTGCTCGTTCGGGACTGGTTTTGACACTAGAGGTGGTGGAGACTGAGAGGTGACCTCGGGTTCTCTTGGCATGAGTTTGGTGTCTTCATTCTGTGGCTCATCCCCAAACTCCATGTATATCACATCAATCAATTGCTCAATCTATTGAGCAAGCTCCTGATCCCGCATCTATTCACCTTGCTCTTCAGTTGTCGGCTGTTCTGATTCCTTAACCTGTATGGGCATTGTTTTCTCTGTCATCATGCCTTGCCTTTTTTCTTCCTCCTGTTTCTGTTTCTCTTCCCTTTCTCTCCTTCTCAACTCTTGCTCTTCCTTCAACTTCTTCTCCATTTCCTGCAAATTCCATTTTTCTTCCTCCAGCCTTTACTTTTATTTCTTCCTTCGCTCTACCGTCTTTACCTGCTGCTACCTCTTTTCCTCCGTTGCCAAATCTTACTTCTCAGTGATAGGATATGTTGTCATCTTGTAGCTTTGCAAAGCCTTTGGGTTCTCGACAATATTCCTCTTACCTTTGTCCTGCACCGAATTGTTGCTTATTGTTGTTGTTGTTTTTGCTTCCCGCGTTGTTGTTGCCTGCAGAGAAACCTTCCAAGTTGTGGCTATATTGACTGACTCGTGGAGCTTGGAGTCATTCTAACAATATCTCCAAGGGTTCTCCTCATGCTAGTGAAATTTCCCATGGATCCATGGATAGTACACCTTCGTAGAGTGGTTCCTGCAAATACAGTGGGGATCATACGAATTGAAGTCCTTGGTGCCGAACTCGAACTTCAATATCTCCTTAGCTTCGACATCAACATATTTCAAGCTGTTAATCTTGTATAACCAAATCTGTAAAGGAAGAGTGGGTCATGGAACATTTTTTTTAGATTGCAGATTACTGTGGTGTGATTTTTGAATGGAGTTCGGATTTTCCACAGTGTTCATATTTTATGGTCGACGTTTCGAGTCTGAAACTAGACTCATCATCAGGACAAATTCCTGATGATAACCCTGTGGAGAGATGATATGAGACCTCTTGCATGACCAAATTTTTCGTGGCATACCTTGGTAGAACATGTGGAGGTTTCTCTCCGCCAAACACTCTGATAAAGGTGCCATCGTGTGAGGCATACCAATCTGCAATGTCAAGTATCACATCCATCACTTCTTGGGACATGCACTGTGGATCCTGCTCAAAGATCATCTTGTACAACAAGATGATGAAATGGTTAGTCAACCTTGCCATTACTCCTTGGTAGTTGCAGTCGGAAAGAAACTTGCAATAAATATTGACGACAACCTCTTTCGGTGTCCATTTCTAGCTCATGCAAAGAAATTGGTGCTTGGCACAGATTACATCCAATAAATATGCGAACATGTAGAATCTCTTTTGCTCATCCTTGTGAGGATATCGGGCATTGGTCACATGGAATTTCAGCTAATGAGCCAACAAGTCTGACCAATTGAATGGCCTTCCATCACTCACCAACTGGTCCAATACAACTACCCAACCTTCAAGAAAGGTCTCAGTGCTCTCTTGACCGTATACGCAACATGAAAAAATGATCAAGAACTAGTAGGCCTTCCTAAGAGACTTTATCTTATAAACATGGTTGGGTGTCTGTTTGAACTTTGACGACACTTTCACCCAGTGCTTGATTATATCTCTTGTGTTGACCTGGTTGTGGGTGGCATCGAAAAGTGTGTCCATGTGCCTCGCCAGCTGAGTTACATGATACATGTGATGATATTTCTCCACCCTGAAAGTGGCAAGCTCTCTCGGAATGACACTGCTCAATGTCATAGTTTCTAGATCTATGTGTGAGACAATCAAACTAATAATGTCTACACATGGGAAGGTGGGGTACCTGCATGCAACCTTGTAAAATCCTAACCTCTGGATACTGATATAAACATGTATGTCCTATAATTCCTCCTTGAAGTCCTCTGCAAAGATATCCTTGATCTACTACGAAGTCAACTTCATGCCCTTATCAATGAACAACTGAATGTATGAATAAACTGGAAATTTAACTGACATCTGCTCAACTACTTCCCCAGTACTACTCTTGATAGTTTCCTTTGATGAAGCTCTCTAGGAAAACATGTTAACTATAACTTCTAGAGTGATGCTCAACAACTGTTGTACCTAGAGACATAGAGGACACTCATGGCATGCAAATGTTAGCATAAAATCAAAAGCACTTCAAGACAAGAAAAAAGCAACCAATTGGGCAGATGTTGCGACGGAATGCGTAATCCCAATTCATAGAGGTGATTGGTTTCCTATTGGAATTGCTTATTGGATAGTCCCAATAGTTAGTGAGGGAGGCTTGCTGACTGGAGTTGCATAATGCGCAGTTTACTCTGTGCAACATCCAGGAGAGACTGCGCGTTATGTAATCTCAGTGGCCAGGACTCAGAGGATGGCTCTTAGAACTACACAGTGCATAGTTAGAGAGAGGCCAAGGCTACCTTTGCGTAATTCAAAAAGCCAAGGCTAGGCCTTGATCTCCCAGAATGAGTAGTGCATGCAAGGGAAAATGAGATTCGGGTAAGGGAAGCCCATATCTACCCAATAGGACTGTGAAATCAAGTAGATCTGAAGGATGGTGAGATGTTGGATGCAGATATGAGTGAGTGATGATGCATGTAAGTAAAACAAGTGCAGGAATCAATCAAACTGAAGGAAAATGAAGCATGCGGAGAGATCCACCGTAACGATGAACGTTAGCACAAAAACTGGGTAATGCATGCGACACTCAGGAAAGACAATGAAAAACTTAAAACAACACTTCTACAAGCTAAAAAAGAGTCAAAATTGCAGTATTCATTCAACAAAAGAAGTGAAACAACAATTTCCCAAGCTAAACAAGCAAAAGCGACAAAAAAAGTGGTGAAAGAATAGAAAATAAAGACTTACCCAGAAAAGTGACAAAAATCACACCGAAGGTTCCTTGATCTCCTCGGGAATGCTAGAGCTCAAAGATCGAATATGAAAATGAGCTCTAGATGCACCGACTAAATAGATTTGGTATATTAGGGTTTATGACGCGAAGGACAAAAATCAAGGAGAAAGGGAAACTTGGTCAAAGTTTCTAAAATAACTCAAGTGTCTCTTCTGGGATGTTAAAATTTGATACGTATTTTCTAGGGATGCTTTTTCACTTTTTTTCTTTTTCAGGAAAAGCTTCCATGTATTGCACGAAGAGATTTTGCAGTTTTGGGAAGGACTAGGCAACTCACTTGCTCATGCACTAAGAATCTTTTGAGCAAGAGGCTTATGCGCAATTTTTGGGCTGAGTGGCTCTGGGATGCCTCTCAAGCTTTATGCAATTTCCCAGCTAAAGGTTGATTGTCAACTGGCTTTGCGCAAATTTGGAGCTGAAGGCTCACTCTTAGCTTGAACTGCACAATTTCTGAGAGTAAGGTTCGTTTCCATCAAGGATTATAAAGTTCTTTATGGCAAGCCCGAAACTCGGTGGAAACCAAGTCAAGGGATCGACTTGTGGGTTAGCCAACAAATTTAGTAAGAAAACACAAGCCATGATGCAAATATGAGACTCAATCAAAGCACAAGTACCTGGGTCAATGCAAGATGAGTTGTTGTAATTTATAAGGGAGGCTCCAAAATGAAGCATAGGCAAAATTTTGGAAGGTGGTTGTAGCCACTACAACATTGGTGACACATTGGTAGAAATCCAACTCTCTGTATGAACCTTGTCTCATATAAAGTGATTCTAAATCTTCTGGAAGTATTGTTCGATTCTTTGATTGTCATAGCTTCTTCACTAGCTTAAGTTAAAGATGAAGTCCCTACCATTCTCTTTATCAGAAACACACATACCAAGCCAAGTCAAAATGAGTTGTTTCTATTTTGGATCAGGGGTATATAAATGCACAAGTGATATAGATTGTGAGAGCTTTAGTTTCATATCTAGTGTTGCTCCACTGCTAGCACACCTGGACAGTACCTCAGTGGAGTCACTTTAGGAACACAAGCATTGCTCCACTGTTAGTGGGCCTCGATAGTACCTCGACAGAGTTACTTGCTTCTCCTCTCTATGAAGGAAGCATTTCTCTTCTTTTGCCTTTATGTTTTTTTTTCATTTTTTTTCAAGAACTCTACATACACACTTATTTATTTAATGAGGTGGAAGAGGGATTCTAACTTATTGAGAGCAGAAGAGGTTGTCCCTTCAGAGAAGGATGTTTATATATACCTCTGACATACTTCTTAAGGTTTTCCTCCTCTCCTTACTCTACTTGAATGAATTGACAAGGGTTAACCAAAAATAGAAAACCGATTAGAGTAGGCGGCACTAGTTAAGAGTGCAAGCATCGTGGTTTCACCATGATTTTCTATGAAAGGAATGTATTTTCCATCAAGTTATCATCGAGTAAAATAAACGCAAGATTCTCATAAAAAGAGGGAATATATAGATAACCAAGTGTCTATAGATGTATAAGTTCCTCTTGGATTTCACCCTGCTTGTCTCAAGAAGGAAAGCATAGTTTCATGCGGAAAATATCCTATGAGTGAAAAAGAAAAGAAGCTAAGGAAAAAAGTAAGACAAAATAAAAATAAAGAAAACAAAACAAGAAAGGAAACACTACTCCTACTCCTAAGCAGAGCATAGGAAAACTCACGTGAAGTGATATTTCCAATGCAGGGACCGACACATTGGTTGACCCATGTAAGAAAAAACATGATTGACAAAACAGATATTCAAGCATACCAACAGACAATAAAGGTAAAACAATGCAATCTAGATCATTCAAATCTTGAATGCATCTGCAAAAAAGTAAATCTTGAAAGCACATGAAAGGTACTCTGCAGATAGATCATGGTGTCTTGTCACATTTCTCATGGAAGACAAGCATGTACACACCTTCAAACATGACAAACAAGAAAACATGAAGAAAGAAGAAAAATTTATCTTCACAACAATGCATGCTACATATGACTTTTCCAATGCATGAGGAATAGGCTCATGTGATTCTGGTAGAGGGTTTGAAAACTGTGATATGGATTGATCTTCAATGTGAACAAGAGAGTGATGAGGAGTGTGGAGAGATTCAACAGATTTCTGATTAGAAGTGGAACTAACCTCAAGGCTATGAGAACCTGACATAACCATCAACTCGGGCTAAAGTGCCTCAAAAACTTAAGGGGTTTCCACTTCATCAGAATATGGATCATCAAAGAATGCTAGATTGGAAAGACCAACAACAGGTGAATTAAAATTGTGATCAGATGAGTGAAAAGATCACGACAACTACAATCAGAAAATTCGAGATGAACGACGACATCCTCATGATTTGACGAATCATAAAGATGGGGTAATGAAAAATAGGAATTCTCCACCTCTATGTTTTCAGAAATATAAGATGAGAGATTGGGTGGATCAGAGGGGGAATATTTGTCCTCTCTGTCATTAAATGAAAGACTCATATCCCATGTATTCTGTGAATGATCAAAACTGGAAACATTTTGTGATGAGTTTTCACAAGATGGAAAAAAAATGGTAGAATTGTGGAAGATGTCAGGATAAAGAAAATGAGGTGTGGATGGAAGGAGGTCATCCTTCACTATAGATTCTTGTTCAGGATCCCACACATACTCATAAAAAAAGAGAGCATAGGTTGGCTGTTCAACAAAAACTCTGTCCATAACTTAATCCCCATGAATATCACATGTAGAATCTAGAACGGATGAAAAAAAGCACAAAAATCTAGAGGATCAAAGGAACTAAAGGATGGAGGTTGAGCGGATGATACCACGTGAGAACCATCAAGCTTGTAGTATAAATCTATGTAGAAATCCAGAGTAGGTGGGGTAGGAGAAGATGGTGACAGATCAATAGGTAGGTTCACAAATTTTCCCACCTCGTCCTTTAGAGCTAGAACTATTTGATGAGGAGGGGACTGAGGGTCACACAGGACAACAACTTCATCTGTCTCAAATTCTAAAACTCTAACACTAAGGTATGTTGGGAGAGAGTTGGAAGTTTGTAATTCATGTTAATTCTCAGAAATGTAAATAAGATATTGAAATTTTCCCTCCAAAAATTTCTATCTAACTTCAATCTCAAGAAATTTGTAACCGTAATGAAGGAAATGATCATGAAAGTGCTCAAGAGATTCATTAGGAGCTTTTCACAATTTTATAATTTTTCGATTGAGTGCTTTAAGGTCATAGAAAGCGAAAGAATTGATTAATTATTTAAGCATATGATCATAAGAGTGTACAAAGGTTGCAGGCAATGAGTGACACCACTGATTAACACGCCCTTTGAATGTGAAGTAAAACAACCCACATGTGATTTCATCTGAGGGGGCATCATGCCTGTCACAAAAGCCACCAAAGGCAATTGCGTGGCTGAACAAAGTTGTTCCATTATTTCAATTGAATTTGTATTTGGAAAATTCATCTATAACATCCACCAACACATCGAAATCAATAGTGTGAGAAAAACATGTCGGGGTTTTGACTAGGACGTAAGTCATGAATGATGTGAAGAAATTCAAAACAGACTTCAAGGGCTCAGCTTGTCATCTAAGCCTCCTTCAAGAGCCAGAAATGTTAACGATGTTGGACCCACCAACATTCAGGGAACCTACCCGGTAAGAAGTCCCAAGTAGACCTCAGACCGTTTGGAGTAGGAGTCTTAACAGTGGGTGGTAATGTAATGCCTTGACCACGGTAGTGTGTAGAGATAAGTATGATAAATTTTTTCTGAAGCAAGTGTGTGACCTTGTAGTGAGTCAAGTGAGATGCTTAGGGGTTCTAACACATGGAGGGGAAAAGGAAGTGTGCCCCTTAGAAGCATGTAATAGTACGAACTCGAAAAGAACACAGAAGTGGAATGAAATCACAAGTTAAAATGCGAAACAGTCCACAAATTAAAGTGATGGGTTAATCCAACAACACACATTCAACAATATTCATACAATTCCATACAAAGTAGTTCATAAGCCATGCATAAGTTAAACAACATACATTGCTGAAGAAACCATAATACTCCAACTATAATAACAACATATGCATGAAAGCATGTTGGCTCTGTTATTATTATTATAAGTGAAAGTTTCATGCATACATACACCATTGATGACCACTAGCCCCAATAGTTGAACATTACAATCAATAACAACTTCTCTTCCAAATAAGCATACTTTCTCTACATTGTGCAGGAGCCAAGGCTCATCACAATACTCCGAAGCCTTTTATAAACCTAAGCCTAGCCAAAACTTAGCTCCAAAAATCTTATTTTAAGAGTTATGAGGTTTTATTTATAACAAAGGGTGGGGTTACCCTTGACATTCCCCTTTGTGACTCTTTGACTACCCTCATGAATCTTCAACTTCTTTACATATAACTCATTACATAATATGATGACCTTTCATATTCCACTAATGACACTTGGAATTTCAATTGAAACATATTTAGAAATAATATTACATTTTCCACCTGTACCCATGTGAGATAAAATAGGCTAGAGATAGCCTAACAAGATAAAACACTATGACTTCGAATTTTGGGGAAAGACTAACTCAACAACCTCCACTTGGTGCTTCTCGGTCATGTACTCATTCCAAGCTTGGTACTGTGAGCTGGTGTCCCCAAACTACTTGATGGTGTCTTTTCTAAAGTGGACTCTTGCTTTCATAGCATCTGGGTATATGGTTTTCGAACCTGTATCCAAATCATCCTGAAGAATGTGTAGCATGGCCTTGACCATGAAGGGACCACTAATGTACTTATCAATTTTATGTGCCCTGAGCCCCAAGTCATCCCTGGTGGCCTCTCTGCTTAGATGCTCCATGTACCTGTTGATCTCTAGTCAGTCTTGACTCTTGTGTTTAGCCTTGATGAGGCAACCGATTGAAGGGATACTTTGTGTTCTCACCATGACATCCAAACTCTTGTATAAGTATGCATATGAGGCCTATATGTTGGTGATGAATGGGGCGAGTTTGTCATAGCTCTGAATCAACATCCAAACATTTTATTTCTCCAGCTTTTCTTGAGGCTTCATCATCTTTGGAAAGTGAAGTGAGGCCCCTTTGTACTGCATTGTCCACTCTTGTACATGGGAAATGGAAGCATGTATGTCCCTGAGAATTTGAAGAAACTTTTTGCTCCACTGTTGTAAGCCATGCACATGGAAAACTACTTTATGCATGGTGACGAATATTTCCTAGAGCTTCTGCATGGTAGTCTCAAGTTTTGATACTTCATCAAGTATTGCTTTCCTCATCTATGCCATTGCGTAAATTGTGCTATTCTCTCTGAGTTGTTCTTCCTCTTTCCTAGCCGCCTGCAAGTGCTTTTCCATTTGTTAATTCTTGGCCAACAAGAACTTAATATTAGATATTTTGGCTCCTAAATAGGCCAAGGTGGCATCGACGATGGCAGTTGAATGTTTTCTGACATGTAATAGTATCAACTTTTCCTTCGTGAATGTAGGTGACGCGTGATCATCTAAAAAGTGTTTCCTCCATGCCTGTACAATATTCTTCTGCAACTTATCGAATGAAAGATTGTGCACATCCATAACCAGATCATCATTAAGGAGAACAATCTCTCCTTGCTCGCTTAGGACTGGTTCTGACACTGGAGGTGGAGGAGACTAAGACGTGACCTCGAGTGCTCTTAGCATGAGGTCAGTGTATTCATTATGTGGCTCATCCCCCAACTCCATGTCCATCACTTCAATTAGTTGCTCAATATACTAAGCAAGCTCCTGAACCTACATCTGTTCACCTTCTTCTTCAATTATCATCTTTTCCTACTCCTCAACCTGTATGGGCAGTGTTTTCTTTGTCATCGCACCTTGCCTTTCTTTGTCCACCTATTTCTACTTCCTTTCCATTTCTTACCTTATCATCACCTGCGCTTCCTTAAACTTCTTCTCTTTTTCCTGCAACTTTCATTCTACTTCCTCTAACCTTTAATTTTCTTTCTTCCTTCACTCTGCCCTCTTTACCCATTGTTGCCTCTTTGCCTCCACTGCCAAAGCTTCTTTCTCATTGATAGGATCTGCTTTCATCTTGTAGCTTTTCTCAACCTATAGGTCCTCTAAAATATTCCTCTTACCTTTTCCCTACACTTGATTGCTGCTTGTTACTTTTGTTGTTGTTTCTTCCTACACTACTGCTACATGCAGAGCAACCTTCCAAGTTGTGGCTATATTGATTTTCTCACGAAGCTTGGGTTCATTGTAACTGTATCTCTAAGTGTTCTCCTCGTGCTAGTGAAATGTCCCCATGGATCCATGGATAGTACACCTTCACACAATTATTCTTGTAAATACCATGGGGATCATACGGATTGAAGTATCTGGTTCCAAGCTTGAACTTCAATATCTCCTCAACTTTGACATCAACATATTTCAAGCTCTTAATCTTGTATAACCCAATCCGTAAAGGAAGAGAAGACCATGGTGCCTTCTTCTTCCTGTGCAGTTTTGATGATAACCCTATGGAGAGGTGATATGAGACCTCTTGCATGACCAGCTTTTCCGTGGCATACCTTGATAGAACATGCAAAGGTTTCTCTTCACTAAACACTTTGATGAAGGTGCCACGAGTTGAGGCATACCAATCTGCAATGTTAAGTATCACCTCCATCGCTTCTTGGTACATGCAAGGTGATCTTGCTCAAAGATCAACTTGTACAATGAGATGATGAAATGGTCTGTCAGCCTTGCCATTACTCCTCGGTAGCTGCAGTTGGAAAACAACTTGTAATAAATATTGATGGAAGTCTCTTTTAGAGTCCATTTCCAGCTCATGCTTGGAAACACGTGCTTAACACATATTCCATCTAGTAAATATGCAGACATGTAAAATATCGCTTGCTCGCCCTTACATGGATTCAAGGAATTGGCATTAGGGGAATTTTGAGGTCTACAATGGACCTCCTAAAGATATTATAAAATAATAATGGAAATAATAAAAGAAGATTAGATTACATCTAATTTTAGAGGAAATAAAGAAAACACTAATTTTCAATTCGTATATGTTGTCATCTTATGAAATAAAGAAGCTCATGTATTGTTTCTGATATATGTTGTCATCTTATGAATGATGGTTTATATGTTTATATTTGATGATCTAACATATTACTATGTATGCACATTGAATTACCTATTATGTATATGCTTTTGTGATTGATTTGCAGGTCTGCACATCTTGGAGGAAACAAAGTGTTTGGACCCTACGAGAACTTCTTCAAATGTAGGACCTCTGGGTATGTTTCCAAATCCATATTTGGTAATTCATATGTTTGGCATGATTATCTGAGTCTTTTTTTTTTATTATCTTATCATATTTTGTTGAGGCTTTCAACCCTTGCCTTAGGGAACTTTTCCTGCCAACAACTTTGGATTTGATAGAATCAAGGTTTAATTCATTTTCTTATTTCAATTAATGATATTATATCCCGACTTATCATCACTTTGTAGTTTCGATAGAGTTTTTTTAATAAGCTAGAACTTCTACTTTAACAAACAATTACCTGCTTTCACACACTTTTTTTTCCTTGTGAATGTCACTGGAGATGTATGTTCCATCATCTTTAAGTTATTCTGATAAGCAAAAGTAAAGTTTTAGAATATAAGTAAGTCAATTGCTGACAATCCACATTCAAGGAGATCAAATTTTTTTTTTGTTCTATATCTTTTTTTGGGGAATATATGATTAATTATTTCACTTCTCTTTTCTAGGGGAATATATGATTAATTATTTCACTTCTTAATAGTCCTGAAGTCCCAACTTGCTTATAATATCCATGGTGGTTTATTCAAAATCATAATTATAATATTTAGCATACTTATACTTGCATTATACTATACTTTATTCTACATAATATAGATTTTTCCACCGTCATCACTTACGAGGAACTTGCATCCATTTTATCATGTGTTTATACTTTCAATTAGAGTAATCATAGTTTAATATTTTTCCATTTTACACTCTAAGTGTATTGAATGTGTCATGCTCATTATGTTACTCTAATATGATTATTTTTTTCTATATTAGTTCATACATATTAATTACTTCATTTAACAATATGTTATTTTACTACCTTTGATCTGTAAGGTCCCTCAGACAACAATTTTATTCTAATATGAGAATAACTAATTCTCTTATTATATAATTTACACAATAATTATACATGTTATCATCATTTCATTTCTTTCTATTTTTTGTTAAATTTTCAAGGAAAATTTCCTTACCTTATTCCCATGATGGCTCACAACCAAAGATGTGCCCTTTAGGCACCATCATAATTTCATGATATCAATAAGCCACAACCAAACATTACCAATTACATCAACTCACCAATTTCATAGGAGATATGATCTTCATCCCTTGTTCAAGTGGACTTGGTTCATGTCCACACTAATTATCTCTCGGTTGTTTAATTCGATTAGTTTTTTTATCTTATTTTTCCTTCTGATCTTTTCCAAGTACACGACCAAGGCTAGAGGCACAAGGTATTATTTAAAGAAATCACTATGATTATTCAAGGGCATAATCTGGTATAATATGATCATACTTTAAATGTGCAAAAGATAGCATGAGATTTACACCACCCATATTACACTACTACTTCTCTAACACACCTCACTCATGAGTTTCTCTCAACTCTTTTTCTGGGTTTTACATCACCGTCTATTTAGAACATTAGTGGTTACAGTGTCTGGAGATTACATAAGGGTGTTTTTCCCTTGCATCATGATGAACTAGTACTTCTCAGTGGACTCCTAAACATGTAAGCACAAGTTCATATAATTCATAATTAACTCGCATACCATGCATCTATCACTATTTATCTCAGGGTTTCTAATGCCTCCATAACCCGTATTATAATATCTTTTTGGTTCTTCTGAAATTATAAGAATGAACTAGTGTATATAATTTTTATAATACATGTTTAATATACCACATTTATATCTTTTTGGTTCTTCTAGAATTATAAGAATGATACTAGTGTATATAATTTTTATAATACATGTTTAATATACCACATTTCTATAGTAAGTTCTCTACCAAAAATAATTTTTTACATAAGCCCATCATTTGGATTGCAGACATCTTCTCTTCATACTTCTGAATAGGAGTTACCTTGTAATCCAACATCTAACGTTTTTCCTCACCCATATTTTATGGAGACCATTATTGATATATAAATAAAACTAATGACAACAGTGTTGCTTCCTTCATGGGCTCAACAAAACCTTGCGTAGTTGACGTAAAAAAAACTTTCCCATTATGTAGGTTCGAACTTGCATTCTTTTGATTTTACCATTTTAATTGATTTTTCAACTAACCATGATCTTTCTGCAATGGCAGGTTTGTTGCGTGTGAATTCCTCCCAGTCCTTACCATGCGGCAGTTAGATTGTGAACTTCAAGTAATTATTTCCATTCTCTAGTTACGATCTTCTGTCCTTGTAAAAATATGGCTTAATAAAATAATAATATATATATATATGTGGGGAGGGTTGGACACGGGCCAAGATCTCTCTATCGATAAATGGTTTTAAAAATATGTTCAATTTTAAAAATAGGTTCAAGTCCTTGGATTCAAAGTACTATGCTGATGTTGTTTATTATTTATTATATTGGAACTATATGCAACTGCCAATTGATTTTCCTTTCATTTTCTTTTGCCACATGTTAAAGAGGCTATTCACATTTTATGCATATGTATAATTATCACTTAGTAATACCAAGTTCTTTGTATAACTCCATTAGTTGACACTCATTCAGTCACATATTTTATTGCTTAATTATTAATAGAATTTATGCTTTAATGTTGTGAGACCTTGAAAAGACTATTCCACTTTGTAAATTTAAAAAGAATATGAATAAAAATCAATTTAATTCTGTAGTAAGTTATTCTTAGATTCGTTCATACAATTTCCTTGTTGTTCCCTATATTATAGTGGTTTTGTTCTTATGTTTAATAATTCCTTCCTTGTTATTCCGAAGTCGTTGCATAATCCTCGTATGGAAATTATGGAATTTCTTTTTGGAGGTGTTGTTCCTTAGTATCTTCTTCCTTAACAGTATTATGCCAACAATATTTTTTTTGAATTGGAAGGAATTTGATAAGACCATATTATTTTTGTATGTTTCCGTGGCTTGAATACTAATTCATAAATTTCTATAATTTTTTTAAAAATGGTTTTTATGGTTTCTTGTACAATTATTATCTATTTTTTTTATAATTTTAGTGTATAAATATTGAAATAGTCCCTTTTTACAAGGGATTTTTCCTATTCTTTTATAATTTCACTGTATAAGTATTGAAATAATTTCTTTTCACTAGGAATTAAGGATTTTTCCTGGAATGCTATTAACTTAGCATGACCTAGGAACTAACTCAAATTTATTCTAAAAATGTTGTTCCAGACTCATTCACTATTAACATCTATCTACCATTGTTACTATTATTTTCTTACATAGTGTAGTTCCATTCAAGAACCCACACTCCACACTCTTTATATAGATATGGTGGCTTCAACAAGCTTCTCAACATATTAAGTCGGATTCCAATTCGAGCAGCATAATTATAGTTTAAACTTGGACACATAACCTAGTTATCACTCTTTTAGCAGCATAATTATAGTTTAAACTTGGACACATAACCTAGTTATCACTCTTTTAAACACACAATAACTTTCTTCTTTAAAAACATTATCTAGCAAAAATAGCAGATTTCATCAATACTCATATATTCCTACTCTTAGCTAGCCAGAAATTTCATAGAAGTGGGTTACATAAGTAATTTACAAAAAGAGTTAAAATGTAGAAAGATGCTACCAACATACACAAAAATAAGATTCTACCAGCATACACAAAAATACTTATATGTTCCAAATTAGTTAGATTGCCACATGAAATCACTAGGGAACTCATATCCCACCAGAGCTCCCCTGAGCCAATTTCTCTTCATTCTTTCTTGGAAAGATACCACACAAGTCTGCTTAAAAATTCCACTAGCCCCAACCAGCTCAAAAAATTCGTGTTTAGACTTTAGTGACTCACAAGTCTGTATATAAATTCCACTGGCAACAACCAACTCAAGAATTTATCTATGGCAGTGTCTTGTGTTACCTCAATAATGTCATGTTTGAAGTAATAAGTTCTCTTTTACTCTTTTTTTATTGCCTCATGTTCCTCTCTATCCTCTCAACTCTCTTTTCCCCAAGTGAGATATTTATCTCTAGAGACAAGAGTAACTATTCATTAAGATCATAAATCCCCATTTAGCATTTTCCATCTTCCAAGAATTCTTTAGATGACCCTAATTAATCTTGTTAATTTAATTAAAATAAAATAAATATCCATATATAACATTATATCAAGTTCTCATAACTCACAATTTGACAAATTGCTTTTCATACAAATAAATAAAAATATTTATTATTCACTAAAAAGTGTCACATTTCAAATGTTTTTTTCAATAAATTTAACTTTATAAAATTTTATTATATATTCTGTATCCCCTCGTAAAATTTCTTTAGGTGGTTTTACATTTTAAAATCTGATTACCAAAACAATGTTTCTCTTTCTAAAACTGCTGTACCTTAAAATTAAATAATATCTCAGAAGAGTCGATTAAAAAAGTATAGACAGATAAATAACTAAGGGCATTTGCGCTCTATAAATTTGAAATGAATAAAAAATACAAGCAAATTTATCTTTAAATTTGAATGAGTAAACCGTATTTCATCTTAAATAAATCACCCCTTCAGTTGTATAATAAGTGAGGAGAATTGTCAGACAAATACCGAAAATCAAATCCCTTTCACGGAGAATCATATTCCATGAGGAGCTTGTTAAATCAATAGAAAATTAAAATTCAAAAAATGATTTTTAATTTATGGGAAAATAAAAATATTAAGCATTTTCAAGAAATTTGGTTTAAAATTACAAAAGTACAATAAAATAATGCAAATCAACCCTTTTTAATAACCTGAATATTTGAGAACTTAGGTATTCTGATGAGAGATTCACGTAGGGTCAGTTATATTGATTATAAAACATTGTATCCAATGGTATGGTACAAAGTTCATGCAGGTATGGTACAAAGTTCATGCAATTTAAAGAGTGTGAAATAAAAATTAATAATCTAATTTTTATAAAATAAAAATTATTAATTAAGTTTGGTTAAATTATAAAAAAATATTAAGATAGAATAGTACAGCAATTTAAAACTTTCAAAAAGTATTTTAAGAATATTTATAGTCAGTTATAGACTAATTAAAAAGTTGAGATTATCTTATAAAAGTAGTTATGTTTTTTTTGTCCATTAATAATTGATTAATTAAAAAAAATGTTTATATGAAAAAGTTTTTAATAAAAAAAGTAAGATTTTAGAATGGGTATGAATATTCCATGATTTAACCCTTTGTATATAACAAGCTAAATAAAATAAAAATCCTCCATACTAAAATGAGAAAGCGAAACACTCTCCATAATTAAAAATATTGTTTCATATTTTTATTAATATATATAATTATATATTATATAATATATATATATATATATACCTGGAATTAATGCTTTAGTTTATCTGTCATTTTTTTATATTCGTTCTCAATATAATACAATTTATGCTTTTTCTTCGAAAAATATAATACCTAAAACTTATAGCTGAAATTTGTTTTTTATGATAATAATTATAGTGGGATAATATTAAATAAAGGTTAATAATTTTTAATTTTATAAATAATTTTGAAAATTAATAAAATTAAAGAATACTGAATTCTTTTAATATTTAATAATAATTTGAGATTAACTATTTAATTAATTTATGATGTCAAATGAGAATTTTTTGTTAAATAAAGCTTTTTCTCAAATAGAAAATCTTAAATTCAACGGTCGAAAAAAACAATTTGCCAGGACTACTTAATAGTTATTCTTGTAAATTAAGTTTTTTTAGTAATTATTCTTGTAAATTAAATTTTAATTAAGATTTGTTTGATTGAAATTTTTGCATTTATTTTCCATCTCATTCTCAAATGGGATGACTAATTAAGATCTCTTTCGATAGAGTATTCTTGTAAATTATGTTTTAATTAAGATTTGTTTGATATAATAGTCGTACTCGCAGTCGCCACGCACTGTTTGCAATCGGAGGAATTTAAGTCTCCCCTGCATTGGGCAACCCCATAAACCTTATTGTGGCTGGTTTGCCCGTCATCATGACTAGATGTATTGAATCCACTGGTAGAAACGTTCCCCACCAATGAGTCCAAAACCAGGTCTAGACTACTCTGGAAGGCGCTATTGTTCGTATATTCGGTATTCTCACAAAACTCCACAACGAAATTATTGTACGGATCAGAGGCTGTGAGGGTCGTAAGTATACAGACACTCACGATAAGGAGGATGATATTGATGATTTGCTTTATCATTATCGCCATCTGCAGGGCATCAGCGCGACGCTTTGCCATATGCTAAATTAATGAGTGGTGCTGCTTCGGCAATGGCGATAATTCCTTAAACAATGGTCTTCGACAGCAATGTTTCCTCGTAAATTCCTTAAATTCCTTAAATGTGGAAGCGTTTTTTTTTAACGGAAGAAATCACGCTCTTTTTTGGGGTTTGCATATATAGTCTTGCTTACCAGACATGTGGGACGGAATTTCCCAATTTCCCTACTTAATTGTTGGAACACATTTTTATAGCTATTTAAATATCTAAATCCTTTTAGATAATTTACGTGAAAATTGAATTAAGTCAAATAAGAAATATTTTTAAAGATAATTAT
>APFE030821772.1:0-13785 GCA_000404065.3 Pinus taeda
ATTCTTGATCTGTTCACAGAAAAATCAAAATTAAAAAGCCAGGAAGACCCAAAACACACAGGTTAAAGAATACAGAGCGAGGTTAAAATATCTAAAAACTACATAAAAAGAATAGGGTCGTGATTATGAGACCAATAATTAAAACTTTTACAATGCTAATACTTACTATTACTATTGGTGGTGTCTATCTATTACAATGCCAATAATTAAAACCCTTCCAATTTTCCACAATCTGAATCTGAAACAATTAATAAATAAAAACTATTAAACCATGAAGAAACTCCTAAGCTCTATGCATATCAGGTTGTCAGTTCCAGGCCAGGCGAAAATGTATACGCAATTGTCCACTCCAGTGGTTATGTTTATAGAAATCTAAAATCTAAAAATAATCACATCTATCTTCTGCTCCACGTTTCTGCACGAAAAATAAAACCAGACAGTGAAATAATGACAACAGAGAGTAAAAATTTAGTTCACATTCTGCAACAAAAATAAAATCAGGCAGACAAAAAGAACATCTAGCATCCAACCAGAGTAGAAACACTTGATTGTCAGTTCCAGGCCAGGCAAAAATGTATACGCAATTGTCTCAGAGCAGAAACACCCAAAAAAACCAGCATGCATGAATAAATAAACTATTCAAGGCAATGCAGTGCAGAGTAGGGAACCAGAAATGAAAAAGAACAAAGAAATGAATTGAAAGCATAGAAGCAGAACAGAAACACCCCAAAAAAAACCAGCGTGCATGGCCATGTAGCTAAGAAACAGTTCAAGGCAATACAGTGCAGAGTAGGGAAAAAAAGAGGAGAGTGCGTATTCGGTGTGTGAGAATGTGTTTATATCGTCTGCTTTTGAAACGGTCAGAAATAGATTTTTCCTTTGCCGATCGAAGAATGAGTGGGTGGTACTAGGTCTTTATTACGAAATAAGCTAACAAAGCTTAAAATATTCCATGCCAATAATGGGAGTTTCCTGATGGCGTAATCATTAGAATATAAAAGATTTATTATATAAGTATAATATTTATATTAGGAATATAAAAGATTTATTATACAATTACAACTATTTTTATTAAAATATAATGCATGCGTTGATAGGGATAAAAGAATAATCAGTAATGAAATGTAAAATAACATTAGGTGCACTCAAAAGATTGAAATGAAGGATTTTTATATTTAATAATATTAAAATTTATCATTTCAGTGTCAATAGAGAATATCTTTTTAAAACAATACATGAAACTTATCTTTTAAACATTATTAATAAAAATAACATGTGCATTAAAGATAATACAAAATAAATCAAAATATTAGGTTTCAAGTTATATTTACTATAGGTCATAGAGATTAAGGGTTATGTATGATATATATTTGTTAGAACTATTTTATTACTGAATGTTTTGATAATTATTAAAATATGAAAATCAAAGAACATGTAAATCAACAAATCATTCACACAAATGAATACAATATGCACTTTAGGGAACTTAAAATAGGAGGAAATCTAGCTAGAAGGTAAGTTCATTGTTGTTCATTGTTTTCTTTAGTAATGGAAATGAAAACACAAAAAAAAACACACTACAAACTTTCCTTTGACATGATGGCCTAAGTGGCTACCAAAAAATCTTATTCATCATCTATTGCTTCCTAACATCTCGCTCCACAACCATGAAACAAATACAAAGTTAAAGGAATTGAATCTCCTCTATTTCAACTCACCTAATATTTGGTATGGGATAATAACCATCTACATTTAAGGCTTTTGCATTCCTCCACCCTCAATTAGCACTAGGTTTTAGACAATCTAAAATCCACTTCAATGTCTACATTAGGGAAAATTTTAAGCATGGAAATTTATCCTAGAGTGTAGAAATGTTGGAAAATCCTACTAGCTACTCAAATTGTTTCGCCATATTCATCTAAAAATATAACAATTTTATATACTCTACAAAATTTTGAAGAATTTTGGCATAAAATGATTTTAACCTAAAAAAATTATGTGAATCATTTTAAAAAAGAAAAAGGAAAGCAACGAATACTTGATTCGAAAAAGAATGGAAAACAAGTCTATCTATGAAATTTTTCTCCTAACATTTCTCGTGTTCTAGATGTGTGTAGGTCCACCTGTGCCATCAACTTAGTACCATTGTGGCCAACATGGTAGCTCCACTTGTGGCAAGCATAATTTTCATATATGAGATCTTGTTGGGGTGATTTTTACACCATTATAAAGGTCACTATATGAAGAATTACGTCACAACATTCTATGCTAATATTGTAAATTTTTTACTCGAGGAATTTCCATTTGATTGAACAAAATGGAACTATAAAATTTGGAACTTTGAGTCTGTTAATTGGGACATGCCACTAACTTAACAGGTACTCCCCCAATAGAAACACCTAATGTATGGGGCACAAATGTGGGAACATACATATCAATAACCAATCGAATGAAGGTGGACATAATTTCTCCTTATTCTACATTTCAAAAGTGGGAAGAAGTCCTTTTATACTGGATCAGAAACTAATTCTTGACATCATGTGAGAACTACACAAAAAAGGAAAGGAGGATCACCAAAATGAGTTATATTCAATTGAACAAGTAAAGAGTCTATCAAAGAATGGTTCTAATTAAGTTGAAGATGTTCATTAATGAATTCAACTTTTATGTCTTAATATTCCTTTGGATGTCATGTGTGAGTCCTAACTATATCTATGTTTGTGTCATTATTTATGCACAACTGATATTGATTAATGATTTGCGATTCCTCTACCTTTAGAGTAAATCCTCTAATACTTCTTGACTCAAGTCTATTTTCATCTATATATTTACTTCTTGAGGCCCCTAGCCACCTAGACATACCTTTCTACTATTTTCCTTGAATTAGCTAACAACCAACACACTCTATGATGATAGTCGCATAACCATTATTAGCTAATGGAACTTTATCTCTGCCATCCTACAAGTGTTTCAAGTGTTATTAGCATTTTGGCTTAAGCACAAAATATGGGTCCAAACCTCATGATAGACCAACACTCAATAGTTGACCTCCAAACATCGACTATCCATATCACTTGATACTTCCATCTAATTGCCATGTTAGCACCATTGCACATTCTAATCTATATCACCTTGTCACATAATGTGTCCACGTCAACAACATGTCATCTCCAAGTCTATGCAACATCAGTGCCACGAAAGCTCCACATTGATGCCATATGACCACCACATTAGTGCCACATCATCATGTTAGTCCCATGTTATATATGTGTGAGTGGCACATCAAAGCCACATTATCATATATAACCTTAGGGCCCTTATGAAGTTTCGTATAATTGGAAGAAAGCTCTGATAGGAGGGATTGAGGATCTAAACCCAATATCCATCACTTAAAAATATTGGACCATACATCACAATTAACTAATGGACAATGTGAATTTTGTTAGAATCAAGGAGTTGAGCTTCTGCTTCCTAGAGAATTCTGGGAATTGTCCTCCCAATCTTAGAATCCATCACTCAACAATTCCCTAACTTCTTGTTAAGTAATAGAAGTGAAAATTTTATCTACAGTCGAGGTTTCTACAAGACTCTAAAGAATTCTCTAATCATTGAAAATTAAAAGTCTAATTCTTAAAATACAACAACTCCATATACCTTTCTAGATATCTCTTGGTCGTGGCCCGTATGTTAGCCATATGATCAAGAGATGAGGATGACACCTTCCTATCAAGAAATTTTTGTACATTGTTTCTCTAAAGAACTCCATCCCAAAATTTCTTTCCATCCCAAAAAGTTGTCAATCCTCGAATTTCTCCAAGGAAGGAAAGTTGGTAGAGGGGTCTTGAGGGTTAATAATGACTTTGACAAGGAAGTGAAGGAAGATTTCTCATGTATAGAGATCCTTCCTAACCATGAAGGCACCCAAGCACTCCACCCTCACTACTAGTAACCATTTAACTTCCCATAGGAAGTCACATAGGACATTACACATGATTTGTCGCTTTTGAGGCCTTTAGACCTATTCTCCTAACTAGGGAGGCATTTTTAATGATTTTTATTGCAAACAAACATACATCATGGTTGCCAAATCCTTCAATTGACTTAACACGATCAACATCTTTATTTCAAGGAAATTTGAGCTCTTTAGATCCATCAACATACTATATAGCCATTCAAGAATTGTTCAATGAACTCTGCAACATTTTTCATTGGATGTTTTATGAATACAACTCTCACCTAGGTCATTACCTTGCCCTTAAGGCTAATTTCCTTGATTCCAAGTATAAAACACGTTCAAAAATACCTTTTAATATCTACATCAAACCTAGGGATTCTATGACCTAGCTATGTTAGACCAATTTTATTTATTAAACTCATTGATATCTCTCGACAATAAACTAGTTATCATGGCTATCCAAGGCATTGAGGGGTGAGCTTCCCTAGTCTTCTTAGCCTTTTTATTTCATTGGGGTCTGTAACATATGGGATATAGACACTAACAAGGACTATAGGTCAATCTACCCCATCCTCCTTACACACATTATAAGTGCATTAAAGTTACACAAGCAATAATATGAACATTACATAGTTATGGTACCTATTAAAGGCATATTTATCCTACCATAACATAAAAAAGTAGTACAAAATATATAATATCTATGTAGTAGGAAATCCATAGATACACAACCTGTCAACATAGATTCCATTTTATGCATTATGGTTTACATTACAAATTTATGTTAGCAAGGGTACTTATCTGATGAGAGATAAAAGGACTCCCATAATTGATGAAGGGTAAGCCACATTCCACCCCACAATAGGCTTAGATTCATCACAATATTTATTTTAGTTGGCAACCACCAAGTCAAACCATGAAGCCAGCATGGAGGTCCCAACAAAAATTACAACTTGTAAGCATGAAGACCATTCTCCTACTTTTCATCAAGCTCCTTAGTTTTCTTATCGTCAAATAAATCCTAGAGTTCATTTGAGCTACTTTATGTGGTTTCTCAACTACTACTACAACATAAAGGGGGTTTTAAGACAATATTTGATATAATTTTTGGGTAAATTTTCTTAAGTTGAGACAAAAAAATGTATATATTGTCTTAAATATTGCCTTTAAGTGAGTGCCTTAAGAGAAAATTTTATTTTTTTTATAGAGAGATAACAATTGGGATTAAATACATATTGCCTTTATAGAGACAATATGTCTTTAATCCTAGCCATCATCTCTCTAGAGATAATAAAAAAGTATATTTAAAGGCAATACAATATCACTTTTCTCTCTTTATAGGCAATATAATGCAACGAATCTAGAAAAATATCTCATGGTTGAAATAAATCAATATAAAAAGTATTTAATTAAAATAAAATATAATATCATTGATTAATTCATGTTAAGGAACAGTGGAATCGAACCACCAACCTCCTACCTATAAGGAAGATGCTCTTCCATGGAGTTAGCACCTTTTACGTAATTATGTGAGGAGTTATTCCAATCCTTGAAAGTGCATTATACGCATTGATTTAAAAACAAACCCTGCACATAATGACATCATATTTTTAAAATATACAATAATACAATTCTTATTTCTAATTTAATAAAAAAACTAATGGATTTATCTCAATGTTACACCCCTATAGCATGACTTTCACAATAAGATCATATTTCACCATTCAATAGTTTTGTTCCAGATGGTAGTCAAAACTATGTTAAGTCACAAAACATTTGTACAAAGAGTCAATAACAAATTCAATAATTTTACAAGAAACTCTAGGTCGAAAAACCTCTCTTGCAAAATTTGATTAAATAAATGAAAGAATTAGCCTTTTTATTTGTTGGAACAATAGCTTAGGAATCTAGCCCATAATACTGCATCCCGTCTTATCTGAACTTGTTTAAAAATATTAATGAAGTATTTTATTTCCTCAATTTCTGCTTCAACAAGCTCAAATTGCATAACCAATCACATCACTCTCGATCAAATGTAATAAGAAATTACAATGCAATTAGCTCAAAAGATATATGTTCTAACCAAACTAGGGAAGCACCTTCTCTCTTTTATAGAAGAAGTGAAGAGAAGTTTACATTGAAACTACCCATGCAAGTGATGTGCCCCATTTAAGACTGTTAAAACCTAACCATAATGTGTCTAATAGAGTGTCCCATCATGCATGGTTAAGCATGCCTTAAACATAATACTTACTACAATAGAATGAGTACATGGATTCATCAGCCTAAGACGGCTAGGTTTAATGGCCATCTAAAGATTGAAAACCTCCTCATGCAATGTGCCATTCCTAACTTGGGATTTGCACCACCCCAAAATAGTGTGAACAATGTTTATGCAAGACCATGGATGAATTGAACTAGATCTACTAGGTATATGCTCCATTGAAGGATAATAACTCCCACAAAATAGGTAAACTATAATAGCCCTATTTCAAGTCACAATTGAAAAAGGGTTCGTTGCAGAATCATTGTGAACTGAACTAGATCAGTTGGGTACATGTTCTGGTGAAGGATAATAACAAGCAAGCAAGAAGTGAAATATAATAACTCTATTTCAATTCACAATGGAAAAGGGGTCTACAATGGGGCCATGAATCAACAAATAAAGACAACATATGAGAGGTCATGTTCCCTGAAATTGATGCAGGTTACCAGAATTATGAGAGGGATGACCTTGAATGACTCGTATTTACACTATTAAATTTAACCATTTTCCACATAAAATTATAGTAAATGGAAAAAGTCACAACAATAATAATAGGTTGACTATTCTCCCCTACAGTATCCACCCTCATTTATTTCTATGGTGAATAATTTTAGATGGCGTAAAAAGTACATACAATTGAATTCAACACTATCTCTGTCACTTGTAAAATCAACAACAATCAAAAAATAGGATGCACTATGATTTGTCACATCCATAGCCAAAAGATTAGAAACCACCAGGGCAATGATTTTTAGAATATGGATTGATAACAAAAACTCAATGTGAAGACTTATAACTTACTCAACATAGAACCAAAGTATGCACGATAGCTAAAAAAGATAATTGACTAGATTTTTACATTCCATCAATTGAATGCTACTCCTTTCCAAGTCACACTTGAAAAGGGTTCTGCAACTCGATTGTGAATACAATACTAAGAGAGCACATATGAGAAGTCATTTTTTAATTAAATTAATGGGTCACCCTATTTATGAGATAGACATCTTGTCACAAATAGTATTTATATTCCTCCCTCGAGTAGGCATCATCATTATAGCTATGGTGATTTGAGTGTACATGTTGTCCATATACAAAATACTAAATTCCAAGGGCATAATTGTTTATTGTTATTTTTCACTTATTTGTAAGATATTTTTGTCATTTCACCTCTCTTCTCCATAGATTTATGAATTAAAAAAATATTTTATTATACATGATGCATCAATGATGAAACTTATTCACTACAAGTTTGAAGGTGCTTTATGCATAACACTTAGTGTCTAACCATACAAGTGATGATTTACAAAAGCATTATAAATTCCCATGTTACATAACCTTAAGTCAATGATAAAGGTGTTTCAATTCTGGAGAGTGAAATTTAATTTTTGCAATTTACCTTACATTTGTCAAGGATAGTCAAGGAGGAATGAATTTTACTTATTTTTCCTTATCTCAATTAGAGAAGAAATGTGTTCTACTCATTTAACCTCAACTCAACTCAACTAGGAAACCATCGTATCCATTTTTCCATTCCTTCAGTGAAGGAGAAAGGTGCTAAAATTATTTTTGTTGGTCATTTTGGAGCTAAATGTACCCATAACATGGGTCCATTATGTTAATGTAGATTAAAGAGATAGAAAGGAAATGGGAATTTATTAGCCACTCTATGTTGAATCCATACAGGGCATTGTGGTGTAGGTAAATTCTAAGTGCAGACACAAACAATTCCTCTAGCTCGAGAGAGCGGGTCTAGCCACAAAAAAACAATCTATGGAAGATATCCTTAAGATAGAATCAAATAAGAGGTCCTACCTCTTATTACACTATTCCTCTTAGTGACAATCTTGCTTCCTTGCTCCAACTATCTTTCATTTCCTTCCTTCGAACACTTGAAACAAGTAAATAACAACAAACAACCAATGTGATAACATACAAATTGCATTCAGCCTACTTAATAAGTCAAGAAACATTAAGCCATAAATATGTAAGATAAGCCATAAATATGTAGGAAATCAATTGATAGTTGCATTTATATTAGTTCAAGAGGAGATTATAATTGATGTCTTGACGTTTTTGTTCTCCTCCGACATATTTGGGTTCCCACACACTTCTTCTAGCATCACATGGATAGCTCCAACAATAATAGTCTCAAGGCTCTTCCCTTTAGTATTCACACCAAACCAAACTCACAATTCTCCCTTAAACATAAACTAGAGAGCTACAAACTATGGGTAACTTGTTGATTATCCAAAATCAAAACTCCAACCAGAACTTTATTAGGACTAGCTTGCGCTTGGGAAGAAGAGAGGTTTATATAGCTTGGATGGACGGGAGATGTTTCCTGTTCTCATGGGAGAAGGCCTTATCTCTTCAATTAGTTCCATACTAATAGGGGAAAGTAGCCCAAACTGACCTCCTCAACTCCATCCGGCCTAACCATTTACCATACTTTCGTTACGAAGCTTCTAGAGCTAGAAGCTTCGGCTCCATATTTAAAAAACTTTCTGAAAGAGGATAGACATGATTGAGAAGGGGTTCATTTGATCCGATCAGTGCTAGGGATAGTTGTAATCCCTACATATCGGCGCATGGAGGACACGAGTCATTAGTGTCAGTCTTGTAATCTAGGATAAACAAAATATTTTTGGGAAATGATACACAAGGGAATTGTTCTACTCATGAAGAGGGACACAATGGGAGTTTCTTCATGATAGGAAAGCATGTCAGGTAAAATGTAGAGGTCTTTCAAGATCGTAGACAAGGAGTACAAGGATAGTGACAAAATGATGTGTAACAGATGCCCCATAAAGCATGAAGGTCGAAATAGAGTGAGGGGTCAAATGCTTTATGAATAAGTGCGAGGAACTGGAGTCCATCGTCAGAGAACTTGCAAGCAAGTATAGATACATATAAATCACTAAAAGATCTGAATAATAATACATGAACCATGGTATGGACACAGCCATCCAAAGAATGATCATGTAAATGGATCCAAGGCATTGGCGCAGCCATCCAGCAGAAAGCATTATAATGAAACCAAGGTATGGTCGCAGCTACCCAATAATGAGAAGGATCACATATAACAACTCATAGTATGGTTGCATCCATCCATCTGAAAGAGACATGTATATCAACATGACCATTTCACATCGCCTTGCAACCTGGACTTGTGTAATATTAGCCTAGGGTCTTGCGCTCCAAATTACCCAATCAAAGTACAAATCCTAACATGTGGATGAATGTGTTGAAGTCGAACATGCTAAGAATTCACCTGATTACTGGTCAATGACGTGAACAATAACAAGCATGATAGAAACCACCAATAATGACAATGAATCTCAAGGTACTGGAACACATTTTACAGAATGTAAATAAAGGAACGGATGTCGAACACTCGTGAAATCACCTGATCGAAAGCCAATGATGTGAAGTTATCATCGAGTGGGAAAAACTTTCCATTAGGGCATGCAAGCTCTAAGGTACTGGAAGGGAATCTCTGGGCTAGCTTCTTGGATAATGAGCTGAAGTCGACAAGGCATTATCGTGTTTTGAGGCAAAATAGGTCAAAAATACTCAAAAACCCTAATATTTCATGGAAAATGAATCAAATGTGGCAAAAGTGATTATTTTTTACCATTTACCATTTTACCTTTGTGTGAAGAACTTTTTACCCACTTGTGCTCTAATTCTTCTGGAGTAGATTGCAGGAGATCCAGGAGGTCAATCGTTGAATCGTCAGTTGCAGGTAAGAGCCGAGACCTTAAGCTCCATTTTCATACTAATTTTTCCTATTTTTATCAATTTTTTGGGTTTCACGGGGACCTTGTTAGTCCCGAGTGCCACATGAGACTAACAAGTCAAAGTTTCATGCTATTTACTACATGGTGCCCACCATCTTTACTAAGCAGAAGAAATGAAAATCAACATGGAGTGACAGCTATCAAAAGCTAAGGTGGGACACCTAAGGCAGATTTTCTTCGGTTCTGTGCTAGTAACCTTATTCTTGGAATGGGTGTCGTTGTTCCAATACCAGCTAACTGAGGTGGATCTACTAATGCCTCGAGACCCAAGGATGGTCTGTTGGAGTGAGTTGATGCCCAGGGTCATGGGGGTCCAACATATGTCGTACAAGCCTGCCTTTTTCTTGTGGCTACGACTACCAATCATCGTACTAGAGGATTGGCTTTATAGCGATATCGACATCTGTGGAGACCCAGATATGCCTCTCCCATAAGGGGAGGATTTTGATGATGGAGGTAAAAACAAAAAACATTTTAGTTTTTTGATGTTTTTTATTGTTCTTGAAATATATGTGTTCATGACACTTTGATTTTATGAATGTGGATGTTGGACCAGAATGCCTTGCTGAGATGTCTCCAATTTCCAGGTGTGTCACTCGGCAGTTTGATGTTGCTTCTTATTAGGAGGGGAGCGACAACGAGGAGGAGATTGCAAGAAATCTCGAGGGTTTGACCCATGGGATATCAGAGTATGCTCGGATGGGTGATGTCCCTCTCCAGTAACAGAGGCATACGATGGAGTGTCAGGTTGGATTTGCCGACTAGTAACTCACGTAGCCCGAGAAGTTACATTTTATCATGAGCATCATGCTATTTAGTGCATAGGTCTAGATTTCCATATTTTTGAGCCTTGCAAGCCACGAATGTATATCCTACACACATATTATTTTTTTAGGTTTTGATGAATGAGAAACATTATCGGAACACACACACACACACACAGACATATATATGTTGTACTTCTTTTCTTACTATGGTACAAATGTTTTTGCTTTTGAGTTTTACATGTTTTGCAAATGTCTATCCAGCACATAATTAGCTAATGCATCTGTTAATGCATTCATGTGCCTAGGAATATGATGATAAGTAATGTAATCAAAATTTCTCGCTAGTAGATGAATACCTAGATACATTCTCAAGATTTGAGGGTTTCTAATGGAATATTTCCCATTGAGTTGAAGAACAACAAGCTAGGAATCAAGGTTGACGACCAATTCCCATATGCCAAGAATAATAACTTCTGACAATAATTTGATAACCGCGTTATACTCAGTGACGTTATTAGTTGTTCGACCTAGACAAATACCTTGAAGATCAATCAACTCACCATGGGGCATATAGATGGCACATGCCTCACATGATATATTCCAAGTACTACGACAAGCACCATCAGCTAAACCGACGTGATAGGACACTGACATTTGCAAAGCAGGAAGAAACATAATAAGCAGAGAATCTACTTGAAAAATACCACACCAAACCACACTGTAAAAAAATGAATGACACACTACTGTACGAAAGTAACCATGCAAGATGACCTAAGCATAGTACTTTTTGAGATAAATCTCATTGCGGGGCTTATCTAAGGGATTTCCCTCATAGTCAATGAGCTCATAGGCCCCTTTCTATAATACAAATTTAATAATGTAGGGCCATTGCCACATGAGTTCAAAATTTCCTGCCTCGAGATTATCATTAGCCTGATCATACAGAAGAACCAAATCGCCCTCAGAGAAGGCTCGAGGAGAGACAGACTGATCAATGTGAGATTTGACCCGCCTTTTCTATGCTTCAATCCCCAGAGTAGCAAGACGGTGAGTCTCATCAAGTCGTTCTAGGTACAAGAGACACTCTTCCTGGGGTGAGGTGTCAGGGAGAAGTTTGACAGCCAGCTTGAGGGTTGGAATATCGCACTCAATCGGTAAAGTTGCTTCTAGACTATAGACTAGCTAGAATAATGTGAATCTAGTTGCGTCCTTGGTCAAGGTTTGGTAAGCCCATAGAGCTGAAAAGGGCATGAGATGCCAATTTGACTTGTGCATCCCAATGGTGCGCTCACTAGTAGAAAATGAGCAATTAGTGACTAGGTGGCTAAAAAAGTTAGTCACCAGAACTTTTGCAAGTGAAATACTACAAAAAAATTAGCAATCTTAAGTGACCGAACTAAAAATGACTAACATAAATCACTAATTTAGTCAGGGATTAAAATATGTGACTAGCTAATAAGTAATACAACTAAAAATGACTAACATGAATGACTAATTTAGTCTAAGAATAAAATACAACTACCTAACAAGTACTACAATAATATGAATCGGTTTTTTTATGTTAGTCATCTTAATTGTGTCAAGCAGTCTAAACTTACAAGTGATAGGGGATTGAAAGGTTGTTAAAGATTGGTTGAAAGGTTATCCTTCCTTAAACACTTCTTCATCCTCACATGGTGTAAAGGTGAGCCAACTTTTCACTATGTATCTCTAATAATTTGTAATTCTAAAATTATATATTTTTAGTAAAAAAATATTTTTATGTATTTTTTAAAAATCTATTCTTTGAATCTAGTTCTAATTTAAAATTAATTTAAAGATAAATTTTATTTTTTAACAATATAATATCAAACAAAAACTACTTTAATTTCATATTAATGACATCCATCTTAACCCTGGATCTATCAAGCATTGAGGGGGGTCCAATCTCTCGAGGTGCAAACTTTTTTCTAGTGAAAAACTTGAGGAGATGTTTTCACCTCAAGAGTTTGTATCCCTCTTTGCACTTGATAGTTATAGGGTTAATATGGATCTAGGTTGGTTATATAATACTGTGTAATATCTATATTTGCATTTTTGTCTCTTTGTTATTCCCTCTCTCTATCTCACCCACCAAACATACACACACTCTCTCTACCTCTCATCCCCTTCCCTGTCTATCTCTCTTCTCCCTTTCTCTCCCTCTCTAACTATATCCTTCTCTCTATTCCCTCCCACTCTACTCTCTCCCTCACTCTCTCTCCATGACTCCCTTGTCACCTTCTCTCTCTCTCCACCTTTCTCCCTCTATGTTTTTCTTGTTCCCTCTCTCTCCTACCCCCTCCAATTTCATCTCTCTCTATCTCTCCCTTATCACTCCTCTTCCTCTCCACCTCTATCTCTCTATGTCGTTGTTCTTTCCTCCCTCTCTCTCCAACTCCAAATCCATCTCTCTCTCTCTCTCTTGTCTCTTCCTTCCTCTCTCTCCCTCTCTCCTACCTCACTCTCTCTCCCTCCGCATCACTCTCTCTTTCTCTCTCTATCCTCCAACTTTTTCACCGTCTTGCTCCCTCTCTCCACCCCTTCCCCTATTAAATTTAATCACATTGTATTGTGTTTACGAAATTATATAAATTAGAAAAACTTAATTGGTTGTAAAATATTAAACCTATATTTTGGATCAATCACGTCAAAGAAAATAAAATAATGAAAAACATTAAAAATCATGCACTATATTTAATCTATTATAATTAGTCAATTTGCTTGCTCTCATCCCTTGGATCCTTAGCTATGATGGATGTATGTTGGTCCATTATATATATATATATATAAACAACCGACATAGATCCATCTTAGCTTAATTTCATTAAAACCTTATTTTAATTTCTATGGAAATATTTTGAGTAGTCATTACGAGAAAGGGTTTAGATATATCTCAAACTGTAACATTTTCCCTTTTAGATTCAATTAAAAAATTGTTATAAAATTAAATTAAAATAAAATATTTTAACTATGAAA
>APFE030821777.1:8332-19686 GCA_000404065.3 Pinus taeda
TTGTGTATGTTTGCAGGTGATGTGATTACAGGTGTTGAGGAGGATGTGCCATCTTATGAAATTGTTACAGCACAAGAGGAAGTTCTTGTGGAAGTGAATCAGTCTGAAGCACAAATAAAGGAAGTAACAGTTGATACTGAAAGTTTATGTGTGAATGCAGGTGACAATGATATGCTTCAGCGATGCTACAGAGAGATTGCATTGTTATAATATTGGTTGGAGAATCCACAGTATCACAGGGAGATTGCAGAAGAAAGAGGCCAGTGCAGTGAACCAGAAGAAAAAGTTGCAGATGAAGTTACAGATGAAGTTACAGATGAAATTGCATGTGATGAGCCAAAGCATGTTGCAGAGGGACAGGAAGTTTGGGAGGTAGCAACATTTATGGCGACAACGGCAGCAACAACTGAGACAACAATGGTAGCAGCAAGAGAGGCACTGATGCCTTATGTTTTTTATTCTAACAATTGTTTTGTGAATACAGGTTTTACTAAAGAAGCTGGAGAAAGTCTGCTAGACAAAGAAATTAAAATGATGATGCGGAGGATGATGAAGGAGTCCTGGAAGACACCAGCACCAGTGAAGCAAAAGAGGAGAAGCAGCAAAAAGAAGACAACAAAAGATTGCAAGAGTGCAGCTAGTGGAGCGATGCAGCATAAGGTGTGGAGACCTGGAGAAGAACAACAGACAAAAGCAGCGGCAAATGATGACTTGCAGCACAAGGTGTGGGATCGAGGCATACACAGATCCCAACACATGATCAGGAGATGATGATTGATTTTAAGGTTGGGTGTATGATGCGGGAGCATCAAAACCCTCTTCATATGTAAATATGGAATAAAAAGGGGGGTGTGATTATTTTAAATATTTTGTTATTTTTAATAAAATAGGGAGTGTTTTTAGGCATAAAAGCAATAGATGTGGGTAAGGAAGGATTTTCTATTTTAGAACAAGGAAAAAGATGGGAAAAAGCCTCAAGATGCTTTTTCCATGTGTATACATTGCATGTAGACTCTTAGAGGTTTTCGTTGAGTGATTTTAGGATTTTTTTTATCATGTTAAGTTTTATAAATAATGTAGCCTCAAGGACATTGAGTATCAGAGAGATAGAGAGATAGAAGTGAGAGAGAGATAGAGAGAAGGAGTGTGAGATGGTTTCTGGTTGGGAGCCTTCGGGCAGTTTGTAAAGGGCAACGAATTTGAATTATCTGGCCATGCTTGTAAGTAATTGTTTGTTTTAATATATACAGATTGGATATGCATATATGAAATATATGACATTATGTTTTAAGTGCGGGGCTGTTAGATTTCATTGGATATAATGACCTGTGTGCAAATATAAATATTAAATGCTCAAACAAGGCGTGACCCTTCCCCTCGGCGCTCTAAAAGAGATCCAACAAGTTTATGCAACCGGATGCATGTATTGCTATTCTAATTTCATTCACTGTCCACATTACGATGTATTAAAATTTTTAGGTTACTATGGATTGAACGCTTTGTTCCATAACTGTTAGGAATCATATTATAATTGTCCTCTGAAGAAATTGATTGGCGGAATCGCCTTCCTGTTCTTGGTGGAGTCAAATGACTGGGAATACAATTTGATAAACATTATATGTGCATTGGGATGGTTGGAGGTAGAGTTACATGCACGTGGTTCTATTCTGGAACAGGGGTATATGCATGGGTTCATTATATTTTGTAACGATGTAAGGAGCGCATGGTTATATTCTGGAACAGAGCGTATCGCTTTGAGGCGATTCTCCAAAGACTGGAGGACTCCTCCTCATAAGTTTGTGGCTGTTGTCCACTGACAGAGCGGCTCTTAGTCATCCTAATCAACAGTTGACGATCAGTCTATGCGCGTGGAGAGTCCCCGTATAAATATATATTATAATATAATATATATATATAATAATAATATATTTATATAGATATATATATCCGCCTGTTTCGTGGATTCAAATCTTACAGAAAGTGATGCGTATTTTGAACATGCAGATTTAGGGTAGAAGGCATTATAATTCACTTTAATAATCCGATTCAATTTGAGTTGGTAATGCGTGTGAATTGTTTCCCACAGGATAAATATAGTGTGCAGGCACTTGAGTGCAGGCCAAAACATACACAAGGGAAACTTCCACTTGCACACAACGAAATTATAAGAGGTCATACCTAGAATTATGTGGCCTTGAAAGAGTTTGACGAATAGGAATATTAGAGTATATGCATGGAATGTTATAGTTTTACTGGCATTCCTTTGTATGAACAGCGATTGTCATGTATTGAGTTGGATCGAGTCTCCAACGGATGCGCAGGCTCTTGTTAATTTATGGGCGCGTGAGATCTGTTAATTAAAACTCTGTTCTGTTCATACTCTGTTCTGAGAGCTAAAACTCAATTTAACTTGACAACGTTGTATATGAACTGAGGGATAACTGCGACGGGACTACTGGTTGCTAGTCTCAGTTCAAAGGAGGGTTGGCGGGACTGTAATTAGTGGATGCGCATATCAATTGTGTTGCATTGATTTATATGGTTGCAGTTACAAGTTACAGTAGTTACAGTAGCGATGTTGTTGTTGAACAGTAGTGAGTGTTTGAATAGATCTCGGCGCATTGAAGCATTTATACAATTGTTGTGAACACTGCCTTAAATGGTTATGGCTAATTGCGCAGTGGAAGCATGGTGATTGTGTGAAGATCCTGGTTTGCAGGCTAGCCAGCCTTGCATCACTTAGCACTATTGCAGGCAATGTGATTATGGGTTTGAGCTACTTTAGGACTGTATATTTTGTAATAAGCTTTGACACTGCTTAATAAATTTCCATTCTTGTGTACTATTACAGGAATGGTGAATTTTCATATTTTTGTCAAAGTTTTATAATTGGTATTGATCTCCATTCTAAGTAGCATGTTTATTTGATCTTTAACAATGTTGTTGAGTCATATTGTGATATGTTGCTGAAGTCTTGCCAGATCTATCTCCAAGAGGTAGAACGATATCAAAATCATACTTAATTCATTGAAGTATACTTGTGGTGAATGATAACTATTTATTATTCATTTACAATTGTATTTTTATTTCATGTGTATTAATTGAAATGAACTATTTCTTTTGATTGATACAAATTTTATAATCAATTATGTTTAATATGAATTTAGGATTGTAGATGGACTTACCTTAATACATATTTATTAAAGTATATTCATTTACATATTTGTTTTAACCTTTTATGAGTTTACAAACTATTTTGGAATTCACAATTGAATATTGATTATGGATTCATTCATAAACCAGTTCTTTCTCCTGTTTTATTTATTTTTCTCTAAGATTGGGAGAAGGTTATCCCATTCTAGTTTGAGATACAATTTGATGTTTTAGATTAGTTTTACATATGCATCTTAGTTTTTCTTTAAATCCTCTCTTAAAGAGGCACATAAATTATTAGATTATGGTTTGATCAATCTTTAATTCAATCAAACATTTGCGTTGATCTATTCCTTTAATTTATATCTTTAAATATCGATATAAAGGAAATGTAACATAGTATGATGTAGATATATTAAATCCTAGTTTAGGTTAGATTAGTATTAGATTAGTTTTAGGTTATTCTTAGATGACAGGGTAATTGGACCCACAACTAGTCGAAACCACCATAATGGAAAATGAGCTGATTTAAGTTCCCGACCATGTGGTTTCCCGTAATGTTGATGGAGGATATTTTTTCCAATCAATAGGGGGCTAGGTTTTCCAAGGTAGGGATGTGTTCCAACTATTTTGACGTTGCTTTTCATAAGATTGAAATTGTGAAGTGGGATCTTGCATCATACCTAGTTGGTGAGGATACCAAGGCCATTTGGGACTAACAAAAGTTGTTATGGTGTTTGGCTTGCTCCACTATTTTCTTGGTAAAATACTTTCAACCCAGGTAGTGATGGGAAATATTCATGGGGGCTTCATTGGAGTAGCAATATCATACCATGTGTGTTCATATTCAGGGATACATATTAAAGAAAAATGACATCATATATTGAGCATATAATAGGGGATAAAGGGGTTTTATATTGGAAGGTATAAAAAATGGAGCTCAAAGTTAATAAAAAAATATAAAGGGAAATACATTTTTTTAATGAAGAAATGGATATCAAAAATACCTAGTGAAAGTATGGATTCTTTTAAATTGGGAAGGTGTATTGTGTTTTTTCCAATATGCAGTCAAATTAAGAGTATTGTTTAGTATGCCACGAATGCATGTGATATGTCAGAGGTTTATTGAGTGAATCCCCCGTGGAAATATTTTGTAGGATGTGATTTTGCACAGATAACACAAATTTCAATATGTTCAAGTGAACATTCTCTTAATGCATGTTTCTTTCTACATCTAGGATAAAATATAGACAAAGCAACATTCTCAACTTTTTGTTTTTTTGCATTCTTAATAAGATTGCCAAGAATATCAATTTTATAACTATCAAGGAAATTTCCAAGTTCAACTTGACTTACCGATCCTGATGTAGATTTACTTACTCATGTAATGTTGGATATCTAGGACTTCTACCATACTTTATTTCTTCTCTTTATATGTGTTTTCACGACTCACAATTTTCTTCAAATTATAATTACACGTCTCCTTTACCCATTAGGTTAAGGAGGTCAATCCATTCATCCCTAATAGATCTAAGTAAGAGAGTTTTCAATGTAACAAATCTTGTATTATGAAAACTTTCTCTCTTAATGTTATATACAAATATCTCTACCAAATCCTCAAGGCTCTCATCTTCTTTTTGAGTCATTTTAAAGATTTCCTCTTTAATATCATGATGTATATAATAGTCCTTATATTTTTCTCAAAACATTTTTTTCATTTCGTCCCACAATATTATTTAGTTAGTACAAAAACCCAACATCTATGAACCATTTAAGGGATTTATCTTTTAGTGTGGTTAGAAACAATTTCGACTTTTTAGTGTAAAGTAAATAATCATAATATATACATCATACTTCAAATTCAAAGAGAAAAGTTTTTGGGTCTTCCATTCTCATACCATGAAAGTTAGGAAGTATTGATGGTGAGATGTTTTTCATACTAACATTAGTCTTAGTATCTTGAGTGGGGAATCCATAAGGATCTTCTTCATAAACATCATCCCAATTATTTCCTCTTCTTATACCTCCACCTCTACCACCTCTTCGACCATCAAGAGGGGGTCTTCTTCTTCCTCTTCCACCTCCAGGTTGTAGTCGTTCTCCTCCTCATCCTCCTCCTATTATTGTTTCATGTCCATTTGGAGGAAACATTTCTCCTTCACCTTCATCCCTCGAGCCTTCTGAAATGAGGTAATAAGGTTCTTCAACTGGATTTTCCTCTTCTAGTTTTCCTATTAATGGCTATTCATGCAAGGCTCCTTCTTCTTCAAGGGATACTTCTAATTTTTATTCAATGATTTGTTCTCCTATTGAAGAAAGAAATATAACTTATTTAGATGGAGATACAAAATCCTCTACTACTTCTTTAGTAGAATAATTTTGATCTTCTCTAGTTGTAATCTCATTTCTTTTTACCTCATGAAGTCTCCTTCTTCCTGCAAAAGATAGAATTTGTGAGATGGATGGTGATGTGTCTCTCACTACAGCACGTGGTCTAATCGGTGTGGTTGGTGATGATGGAACTAAAGTTTTAACAAATATAACCCTAGAGTCTCTTTCCCTATACATGCATTCTAAAATGTATTCTAATTGTTATGCATCTAAGAAAGAGTGAAAATAATGCAATGCAATGTGATAGCTCTAGTTAAGAAGAACCCCACAATAGTGAATTGTAGGTTCTTATGTCTCGTCTTACCATCCTAATCAAATTTGTGTAAATAAAAATACATTCTAAATTGAATTCTAATGCCTATGTATACTTCCATAACAACAATGCCAAAAATATTGGGTAATTTAATTAAGTGTTAATTTACTTACATTAAAATTTCAATCCAAGTTTGTACAGTTATGAAGTATACTACACTATATGTGCGAGGAAATTGACTTTTCAAATTCAATACTTAAATGAGAATTATATGCTATTGAAAACAATGAATGTTTGGAGGATGTAAAACTTTATTCTAAGGAGTGAAACGATTATTATTATGAGATGAAATCTAAATAAAGCTACACATACACATTCAGTGAAAAAATTCAACTACTTCAATTTTATGAACCAACAATAGAATATTTTGTAAAGAGAAATAAATTTCTATTCTAGGAAAGCAATGAATTTAATCTAAGAGTAGAAAACTAATTTCTAAGAAAGAAATCAAATGGACTGTACTATGAAATCATACAAATTCTAGTTTAAGAAAAATAAGGACAACGTATTCTATGAAAGCTTTGAAATATTAATCTAAAGAAGATAAAGACAATTTGTCCGATAAAAGTAATCAATTTCTAAGCTATAGAAGATAGAGTTATTCTTTTATCTGTAGAAAATAAAAGGCAAGTTATATTACCAAAGACTATTCCAATCTATGAAATGTAATGAAGGACTAACTATTTGCAATAAATTGACAGAATACCAAAGCAAGAAGGAAAATGAAAATACTAAGGCGTGTGTATGAAGACTTAGAATTTATGTTGGGTTGTGTTATATTCTTTCCACATAGTTAACAGGGGGTTTGAGGGGTACCCATAACCCCACTTTATGGTGTCCGGGGCAGCGCCCCGGAAAATTTTGGTTTTGGACCCTATGTTAGGTTGGGTAGACCCACCTATGGTTTTATGCATGATTTTTGCACATGTTTTTTGGACGCGATGGTTTTCGACCCATGGTTTTGGACGCGATGGTTTTCGGTCCACGGTATTGGATGCTTCGGCATGTAAAAATATGTATTGTAACATTGAAAGGAACATAATGAAAAATCAAGCTGGTAGTCCCGGTTTTGGGATCCAGGGGAAAATATCTGTGTATATGTGTTATGATCTGGCATTGTTTATTTTTTGTGTTTTAGAATTCGTATGCAGGTAATTTTTGTACGGGGTTAAAACCTATAGCCCAAAGAGGTTGATGCAGAGGCAGCTGGGTGCTACGCAGAGGAAGCCAAGAGCTACACAACACTAGGATAGGTCAGTGTATGAGACACAGAGGGTCTAGGGGCTGACGCAAATGCTCTAGAAGCAGACTTAGGCCCAAGAGGTAGCGTTGGAAGGATTTCGTGGGACAGACTGGGTGCTGGTGAGCTCGGTAGGGTGACGCAGTACCTATCAGAGTGACGCAGTGCAGTGGGAGCTGCAATTGTTGCTATGGGATTGTCCATCTAGTGATTATGCAACCATAATATTTGTCTCTGAGGAGAGGTACTACTACTGAGGTAATTATATGTTGGGTGAGCCATTTCTAGCACCCTAGTTGTATTTTGAAAACTGCATAATAATAAAACCCTCTAAATAGCTACACTGGTTTTCCCGCATTGGATTTTTCTGGGGCATTGGTCCAAAAATAACGGTGTCACTTGTGTGCTTGTTTTCTTTCAGTTGATGATCTGTAGATGTTGATATTGTACTTGTGTTTATTTTTAGTATTTACATGGTAAATAACTTGTTAAGTAATTAAACAAGTAGGAAGAAATAAACCAGATAGTACAAAAATAGTTTCTAACGGGTTAGAATTAGAAATTCCAACATGGTATTAGAGCGTGGTTGCAGATCACGGGAAAACTAAAGGCATCAGCCGAGTAGAGAATTTGCAACAGATTTCCTCGGGTTCCATATTTGGAAACAAACCACGACGAACAACTAAACGTGTACTAGGGGATAGTTCCAAAGGAACACCTGGTTGATCGTACGGACTGTAAGGGCGCTGTGGTGATATCTCAATAGCGTCAAACAGAGGGTTCAGAGGATAGATAACCCATCCAAGCCAACCATTAGTGGTCGACAAGTTCTCTGGAGTTCAAATGGGATTATTCGGAGATTCCGAGTCAAGAACAACAGACGACGTTGAATCGAAAGTAGGTGGAGGACGAGATGATAATGGTTGAACACTCAAAACAATTGCGAGTTCAACATTTTGGTCCTCAAATGGCTCTGATAACTCAGGAAGTGGCTCCTCGGACAATCTTTCAGACGGAGGAGAGGAAGAGGAAATGGGTGAACCAGATGGTTCAACCACGATGACCTTATCTTAGTCGACAAAATAAATAACTTCAAGGCTTTAAAATGTGCTTTTAAGGGAACTCACGATTTGGTAAAAAAATCTAATAGGACATTTTGGATCGTGGGCAATCAATTATTTAAGACGCATAAAAAAATGATGTTATTTCAGTTTTAAAGAGTCGAGAAAGAAACAAAGATGACTCTATCGCTTTGGATTGGAAACAAGCTTGAAAGGATAAGTGCTCGGATGATATTTTAAGTTTAATGAGTCAAAAAAATCAAATGTCTACTCTAGATGATCTAGGTAAACAGGATTACCAGGCAACTGTGAACTGCAGAATGCCTCCTAGAGGACCAAGAAGTATGAGCAGGCAATCTCCTCGAATGCTGTGTTCGGTGTATCATGTTCTCAAGGCGACCGACTCGGCTTCCTAAGGATAAAAGGATTGCATCCTAGTGGGGTCTCCCATTATATACGTGGCGGTACGGGGAGCAAAAATTCGTGCTAGCATTGTCTAATGCCGAAGCTAACGACAGCTGCTAGGTTTATAGATGTCGAAACACGTCTCTAGCCTAGACCTTCTAGATGTGATCATTAATTTCAAATGCACCTTAGGTAAATTGAATTCATTTTAGAGTTGATCTTGAGTCAAGTTTCGATTTTCAGGTCTTACAGATGCTACTCGAAGAACCTAAAATGAAACTAAATGGGACAAGACCCTTTCAATTCGATGAAATGCTTACACTAGAGAGGGTAGAAACTACTCAATCAAATGCAAACAATCAAGCAAATGAAAACTAAATGATTTTTCACTACTTCAATTTTTGAAAAAATAAACTAATAAAAAATGCATACCAATTCCTAATTTCCTAACAAGCACTTGCCTATTAGTCCTCTCGAAATGAAAAAATTTCTCTTCCTTTTCAAATGCTGATGAAATTCTAGTTCCTAAGAGATGCAAATCATAATGAAGCAACAAGCTAGAATTTCATATTTTATCATGAAACAATGAGACAAACTTTTGCATACAATCTTTCAATGAGAAACTTTTCGAGACTATGAGTTTTTCAAGCAGATGAAAACACGAAAAGAGAAGTTCATTCAGATTGACGAAGCACTGACTTTGCCAAACACAAGACCGACAATGTAATCTATGCCAGAAAAAGACGTTCAAACTAGTAAACAAAACTTTTTCAAACTTGTGCAAAAATAGGTTAAAGTCGTACAAGGGACCAAAAACAAATGCAAAGAGAAAACACACCCACAACCAGACTCAACGAGTCCACAAGCTGCTGAATGAATGACTAGCTAGATGTCCTAGTGTCGTTGACCACTCAATGACTCGATCAATCAAACATCAAGATGAAAAGCCTACAAGCAAGAAAAACCAAATAAAAAGTAGCTTTCTAATCAAGGAGAAAAACAGTCAAAAGGCTCACAGGGTCAAAAACACAAGAGAAGAACACACTGGCCGAGATTGGGGTCTAGCCCTAATCTTGACTTACAGGAATCAACACGACTGCCTAACTGACAATAAGCGCCAGAGGTTGGTCGGAGCGACTGTTCCTCTGCGATTCGCGGTGATCAGCGTGACTGTCAACCGATTAAATGCGCTATCCAAGGAAACTAAGAAAAAAATTTCAAAATAGGGACCAGATCTGCTACTATGATTTTTAGACTTAAGCCAGTAAGCAAGAGAAAAACAACAGAACGAAAGGGAAAACATGAAACTAGCAAATTTCCCATGAAATCATGAAATCCAAAACAAACAAAAAGATGGGATCTCCCGAGCGGAGTCGCCAATTTGTGGTGAAGTAAAATTATAAGTGCGGACACGAACAAATTCCTCTAGCCCGATAACGGGTCTAGCCACAACGGATACATTCTATGGAATATTTCCTTAGGTTATAATCAATCAAGAGGGCCTATCTCTTGGTCGCTTATCCCTCTTGATGATGTCCTTGCTTGTTCGCTCCAGCAATATCTCGCTTCCTTCTTCAAGTTCCTGAAACAAGTAAACAACAACAACACACAAACATAATAATAGACAAATTTCAATTCAACTTACTTAATGAGTCAAGAAGCATCAAGACATGAATATGTAATATTACAAAACACGTAGGAAATCAATCGATAGTTGCATATATTAATATCAAAGAGAGATTACAACCATTCATCTTGACGTCGTAGTCTTCCTCTGACAAGACCAGGTTCCCACACACTTCTGCTAGCACTTCATGATGGCTTCAAACAACAATAGTTTAAAGACTCTTCCCTTTATGCTTCACTCCAAACCAAACACACTTCTCCCTCACACAACTAGATGGCTACAACTAGTAATAGCCTGCTTGTCAAATCAAAATAGTATACTCACACTCAACTAACACTCTAACTAGCTTGTGCTTGGGAAGAAAGGAGGTTTATATAGGAAAGATGGATGGGAGATGGATCCTCTTCTCATGGGAGAAGGACTTATCCCTTGAGGTAGTTCCATCAATATAGGGGAAAGGAGCCCAAATTGTCATCCTCGACCCCATCCGACCAAACCATTTACCAGACTTCCATTACGGAGCTTCTAGAGATGGAAGTTTCAACTCTAATTTAAATTTTTTTCCATAATAGGACCGATGTGACTAGAACACAACTCAGTCGCACCGATTGGCACGGGGAATAGTGCTAATCTTTGCACATCGGCGCAGGGGAGACAAAGGTTATTAGCGTCGGTCCTATAAATTTGGCAAAATAGAAGTTTTAGGGGAAATGGTGCAAAAGGGAAATGATCTGCTCATGAAGAGGGACATAATGGGAGTTTCTCCATGAAGGCAAAGCCTGCGAGGTTCACTGTAGAGGTCCTCTAGGATCAAGGAATGTTGAGCACAGGGACAATGAATACATAGCAGAGAGGTAGATTTGGTACCAGAGAGACAGCGCAGAGCCCATGTTGGGTTGTGTTATATTCTTTCCACGTAGTTAACAAGGGGTTTGAAGGGCACTCGTAACCCCACTTTAGGACCCTATGTTAGGTTGGGCAGACCCACCTATGGTTTTATGCATGATTTTCGCACATGTTTTTTGGACGCGATGGTTTTCGGTCCATGGTATTGGATGCTTCGGCATGTAAAAATATGTATTGTAACATTGAAAGGAACATAATGAAAAATCAAGCTGGTAGTCCTGGTTTTTGGATCCAGGGGAAAATCTTTGTGTATATGTG
>APFE030821778.1:0-11086 GCA_000404065.3 Pinus taeda
TTTAAATTTGTTTGGAAGATCCTATGTCTTATATTCTATGATGGAATTACCTTGTCATTCGTATACCATCACACAGTGGAAACTATTAAATTAATTAATATGTTTCCATAGTATTTAATACAACTGAAAAGCCTAAATGTGGTAAGAGATAACAGTTATTCATTGCTGGGATTTAATAATTTTTCCTCTAATTGTTATAATCATATTGGTAACTGTGATTTGCTTTTAATCCTTAATACACAAATTAATACATTTTTAAACATTTAAGCAATCCCGCCTAAATTGTTTACTGGTGGTATTATTTTGCAAAGGTGATGTTTTATTTGTATTTGAGGTGGATGCATTTTGATTGTTGTAAGATTGTGAATTATATGTCGTCTAAATTCTAGCAATGACTTAAGATCTCAAATCTTGTGTTTACTTTACAAACTTCATCTTATGTTTTAAGTATTTTTATTGCCATAGTGGAAATCAATCATATTTTTTGTTATTGTTTGAAAAATGTAGAATGCAATTTGACAAGGATATCATGTTGTTTTAGGCTTGATGGGAAATAATACTATTCCATGACCCAAAAGAATAGAAAGTAATGTTAAGATTGAGCTAACATGTGAAAGTTCCTTGCAAAAAAATATTTTCAGCAACCAATAAAGGATTAAGTAATTTGATTGTATACATAGAATGAAATTTTGAACTCAGTTTCATGTGGGTTGGCCATCACATATTGCACTATAAAATTTAATTATGGAGTAACATTCTTGTTGATTGGTTTATTGCCTGTGTGTGGAACTTTGTAAAATGTTTGTTACTGGTCTTTATGTAAATAACCTATTGTTGTTAGTTTGACCATAACCTTCTTATCTTTTGAATGTTAATTACATGATGATTAAGGTTTGCTTCTGATTGTTGAGGGTGTTATCATTGTGCTGAATATTTTGGCCTGTTAGGTTGTATCCAAGCAATGAACGTAGCAACATCATTGTGCTTGTGTTTGCTAGCTTTGAATAGAATCTAGGAAACACTTGAAAAATGTTTAAGTATTTATATCATATTTTTACTTTTGGCATAAAAGGCAACCTGTTTCATTCATTTTCATATTGATTTTATTGATTAAAGTGAGTGGAAGGTTTCTTTCTTCACACTAGTTCCACTAATCTTATAGAGATTATTGATTTAAGCAGCAGAATGTGTAATGTTATACACCCTAGAAGTAGACTATGATCACAGGTTGCCATAACAGTAAAATATATGTGGGATTTGTCAGCACCCAAAGTGGTCCCTTCTTTTGAAGGGCCCCAAGTGGACAGCAAGCAGTGCTGTCGCTGCCACCAACACCACTATTCTCTCTTTGGAACTAGTGTGTGATAGCTCCAAGGGGGCAGCCCTATTTAAAGAAAAAAATCCAGTAAAATCATTAATAAGACACTTCAAATGTACAATAGAAACTTGCCGCAATCTGCATTAAAACTTATATCCCTGCACAAACAAGCCTAAATTTCAGATTTGAAAGAAAATGCTCGAAATCAGAAATTGAACTTCACAAATCTGTGACAATTTCCTCTTTAATCTGCAAAAAACTTGCAGATTGGCAACATCTATGCTATAAAACCACAAATAATTAATTCAAAATAGCAAACACATTATTCTTTTAAAACCATTATTAATTGGTGCTGTAATTAGATGGGCATGGGATATGGAAGAGAGGCAATTTAAAAGGATGGTGAAAATCAAATATGCCAGGGATCTTGGGTTATGTTGGTAGTCAATTTTAACCAAACTTAAATTTCTTTTGGTCATATTTAAAATCACAAGGCTGTGCGGCTTTGTTTGACGTTTCAGACATCAAATCATCATGCAAATTACTCGTTTTTGTTTTTTGTGGTTTTGTTACTGCAGCATATGAATGGGATGCATCCAAGCATTGAAATTTCAGAAATTGGGTTTATTGTGCATATGAAATGGCATGTGTTCATGCTTTTGAAATTTTATTCAGAGAAAAGAAAAGATGGATTTGGTATTGCATATGAATGAGATGTATTCTTCGTATATGCTTGGCCATCTATAGAGGTTTCTTGATTTTTGGTAATTAACTTAACCTCTTAATTTTGGGTGATTAACTTACTCTAAAATGAAATAAGACATTCAATGTGTTCCTTGTAATATATATATATAAACAAAACATCTAAAGAAAAGTAATTGCACAATGATCCAGTCCAAGAAAACAAGATTTTCCACAAACGAATTAACTCTTCTAGAAAAATTCAACAATTCCAATTTAATAATCCTATCAGCCTCTCTTTGTACATTTTGGGACAATTGCTAGTTTATTGTCCATCGCGATAAAGATAACCGGAAACATGTGCCTCACATGTATATAGAATTGGTGCTATACGTTCTTTTAATTTCCTCTAAAAACTAGAATATTTTAACACACCAAATGAAGGAGCGTACATGTCCTTTTCAGTCTCGACATTCTTGACATTGCGCTGTTCCCTTTATTGAATCCTGTTTTTTTGCATACGGATATTAAAGTAGCTTTAGTTAAGATTTTATTAAGTATTTGGGCAGTATTTATTCTCTGAAGAAATAAAAATGCTTTCCCATTTTTAAGATAAGATGTTAAAATTGAAAAAAAAAAAAAATTAAAGAATAAAATTTATATTTATATGGATATTATATATTTAAATTTTAAATTTTTATTTTTATTAATTAAATTTTATTTTTAAATTAAATTTGAACAATTTTTAGTTAAAGGATAAAAAAGATTTGACAAAATGGATTCCTTATAAAATATTTATTTATGGCTACATGTTTATCTATTTTAAAATTATTATTAATTATTAGATAGATAAATGGGGATCTGTTCATTTTTTTAAATTTTTTTCGGAAAGAAATATGCCTTCTTTATATTGCTGTTTTTTTTTAGTCTTAGGTTTAATGACTTTTTCCTAAAGATATTACTAGCAATTGCTGCTAAAGGTGCAAAGATACACCGAAGAAATAGAATATTTGTGAAAATTTAGCAAATTGTGAAGACAAAATGGATCAGTTTTCATGATATTGCTTTCACAAAGTGGGTCAATACAACTCAGAGGGCAATTGCAAAGAGCTAACAAAAAAATTGACAAGACAGAGATTGCCGAGGGGAGGCTAGAGCCACTCTTGATTTGCTAAATGATCATTACAAATTTGATGGACTTATTCATGTCCAACACTTCTCCTCTCGAGGAAAGAATGGTTTCAACAGAAAATTCAGATAGACGCTCTTGACTTGAACGACCTGAATGCTATTTTGAAGGATTTCGATTACAATCATTCTAAGGTTGTCTAGATAAGGATGTCTGAGATTACTTTCATTTTGTCAAAAATATATTTGGATATCTTCAATATTTAATTCCCACTGGCAAAAGTATATGTGGATATCTTCAAGATTTGATTCCCAAAGACATCTTGTAGGGAACCAAAATGTTAATGATACTTTTTCAAACTATTAAATACTTATGATGAAAACAACACATTAGTGTATAACCATCTCAATATCATCATGAACAATAAATAGTTTTTTGGGTGTAACTATCTCAATATCATCTTGAACAATAAATATTTTTTTCCCAAAATCCAAGTTACCAAATGTAAAAGTATTTGACCCGAGTGAAAAACTCCTTCCAGGTCAACAGTTTCATGAATGTGTATTTAATAATCACTATGAATCACCACAAATAATTTGAAGTGGCATGGTAACCTAATAACGCTTAATGATCGATTGTTATAAACTTTACTATTCTTCGAAAAAATAAAAAATAACTTAAAAATTATTAAAAATTATAGTAACATGGGTACCACTCCTAGCTACTGGAGAGTACATACTCCACGCTCCCATGCTCCTAAGAGCTTGGGAGTTGGTAGGAAACTTTCAAAATTTGTCGGAAACTTTGAAGGGCACTTTGGAGCTTTTCGGGAGCTTCACTACCATATATTTCGACATTTCGGGTACTTATTTTGAGCATATTATCATCTTTCAGGTATCTATTTTGAGGAGAGAAAGTACCATTTGTTTATATTTTAAGTGATACATGACAGGTCAGGGGGATGGATGACAAAGACGTGGAGATGTAGCAAAGGTTTCAACAAAATATAGACAATTGCTCGTCATTCCTTCACATCTTCTATTGCAAATTTTGAAGTTTAACAATTGAAAATAAGTCTACTTTCTTGAAGGTTTAATGATAAGATTTAACAAAATGACAATGATGGTCAAAAAGATAAAGAGTAGTGCATTATTCAGTTTCATTTTATAGATTTCCAAACTTGAATTTCAAAGTTGAATATAATATAGTGTTGCATAAAATCACATAATAATTATATAATAATAGCCTTTTTCCTGGTTTGGGAGTTCCGCATGTTTCTTTGTTGGCAAGTAATTTCTTTGGCAAATTGTTGATGTATTAATATTTTGATTTTTTCTGGCAGTGTTTCAAAATTCAATCTTTTAAATATTTCATTGCAAGATGGAATCTACAGGATGGAATTTAATTGGCATGTTTTGGATGGAAATAAAACAATTATTTTATTTTTATTTTTAATATATATTAAATTTTAATATAGTATATTATTGTTGCTCCTCACTTGACATTTCCTATAAATTTAGGCAAAACTTCTAGCCATACTAGAAATTTGTTCCTAATACCTAAAATACTGGCGTACCTGAAACTTATACAACATAATTAAAAATTAGATTTTAAAATGTGTATGTTTCATGCACGACTTAATTTGTTGGACACAAAATGTTATGTACAATGTGTAAGATTCATAGTTTTCTAGTTTGGAATCAAATGAATCAAGTGCATACCGTTACACAAGTGCCCCCAACGAGACACTTCAAACCCCCATACTCAAAACCATGCATTGTCTTTATCTGACATGCATTCACTAATCAAAATAACATCCAACGCTTGTCAAGAGAATCACCACCTAGAAAAAGATACATGTACATAAATAACATCCAACTCTTGTCAAGAGAATTACCACCTATAAAAAGACACATGTACATAAAGGATTCAGTCACGAGTTTATACAATTATCTGTAACTGTAATCAGGGTAAGATGGGAGTCACAATGGAATCGATGCTCAAGAATATGGAACAGTTTAAGGTTGGAACAACATGGTGGAGCAAGAAAACTCTTTGATCCCATGGCTCTAGAACCTCTTGTCGTCATCGTCGGCGTTCTAGCTAGGCATGTTGATTCACGGCGGGGGGCTTGATCAACATCAATGACTCTACCCCTGAACTCCTCACAGAGACTTAGCATGTTGAGGGTAAGAAGTGGAGGGAAGAGAAGGTGGTTTAGAGAGACAACTTTGTTTGAATCGGAGGGGTTTGGCCTGTGGAGTTGTAGCTCTATTATTGTCTGGAAATTACGAAGCTAAAAAATAGATACGTTAAAATGGCGTCGGGTACGATGGTTTTGCTATGCACGTTGTCCATAACGAAGGGAAATTGGTGAATGGTGTTAGGTACGATGGTTTTTCTGCTTACATTTTCCACGACAAAGGGAAATGTAAGGGAAATCACATCCATTAATCGGGGGGAAATGTAACACCCTGTCGTTGATAGGCGACCGGGCGCGCCCTCCACCACCGTGCGAAATCGACTAAGGCATGAAACAAGAAGCGTGGGGTCACCAATGACGAAATATATGTTATATAGGCAATGTTGGCGTTCCATGTTTTATAGGGCGAGTTGGGGAACTCATCACACCATAAGCCGACCAAGAACCAAGGAAAATGTGGGCGATGTTGGTGAGCAGTGTTGTGCCATGGGCAGACCGACCCACACAAAGACACAATATCATTTGACGGCCTGCGGTTGGTGAAGTAAACGGAGGGTCGGCCAAGGGCGCAACCTCCATGCAGCAAGGCATATAAACATGCGATGGAGGATGGAATTTGAACCATTGATCTTTGGCGTTCAACCACAAGGCAAAGGTGTGAAGGTGAAGTAGGAGTTGCGGAAAAGGTGCAGGTCTATGCGCTCGCTTGCCGAGCAAGCCTACATGAGTTCTCGCACAGAGTTGTGAACGGTTGAGGCGCGGGTGGAGGGCGTTCTAAGGCGCCCACCCACTGAAGTATTGAGGTGAGTTTTGGGTTGTGAGTTGGGCGGTGGGTCGTGCATGGGCACGCCCGCCCGACTTGGCAAAGGAAACTTGTGTTGTATATTTGGTTGAGTTGCGGTGAGACCACCGTGCGCTCTTGCACAGGTGGGCGCCCAACTCAGGTATAACGCCGGTCGAGTTATACTCCTGGTCATTGTAAAAACTTCTCACATATGATAAAAGAATTCTTATTGCATATGAATGTGTTCATGCTACTGTTCTATGATGTTTTAATATTAATGGATTCCGGACATTAATATGTTATTCATGTTTAATGATGAATGTTAAGGCATAGTTCATAAGGTAAGCTAACAATGGAAGATGTTAATTACTTAGGCAGTGCCGCAACCGACCAATTTAACGAAAAATGGATTGGGGGCATGACAGGTGGTATCAAAGCAGGTTCACAGGGAGTGAAGCTGTTGCTTGATGGACACAGAGAACAGAGATGTATGCAGGGAAAAGTTATGGAGAAATCGTGGATGAACAGTCTGGGTTTCATGGACTTCATGGTTCATGGCAAGATCACTCAAGCTCCGGTGGACATGCGGGCCACTCATAACTTCATGATGACACGGTTGGAAAATGAGGTTGGACTGATGATCTTCCCCTCGAATGTGGAAGTCAAGGCAATGAACTCTAGAGCTAAAGTGGTGGGTTTGGCACACGAAGTGCCTGTTCAAATAAAATACTGGAAGGGTCAGTTGGACTTCATAGTGATGGAGATGAATTACTTCAATATGATACTTGGATAGGATTTCTTGAAGAGCAACAGGGCTATTGTTGTCCCCTTCTGTGATGAGGTGGTGCTGGTTGGACAGTCACAAACTTGGACTTTTCCAACTCATAGGCAAAGGAGGGAAGTCAAGGTGCAGCATGTTTCTACACTAAGTTTGGAGAAGGCTATGAAGGAGTCAGATATGGAGACATATGCGGTGGTGTTCAAGGGAGTCGAAGGTGATGGAGGGGGGATGCCTGTTCCAGCCGAGATTTTTGAGGTCTTGACCAAATATGCAGATTTGATGCCTGATGAGCTACCGAAGAAACTTCCAACAAGGCGTGCAGTGGACCATAGCATTAAGCTTGATCCAGGAAAGCAACCCCCAACTAAAGCACCTTATCAGTTATCAGGACCTGAGTTGGAGGAATTGAAACGACAACTAAAGGAGTTAGCTGATGCAGGTTTCATTAGACCTTCAAGGTCCCCTTATGGAGCTCCGGTATTGTTCCAGTGAAAGAAGGATTCGAATGAGCCATGGATGTGCTATGATTACCATGCATTGAACAAGCAAACGATAAGGAACAGGTATCCTTTGCCATTGGTTGTTGATTGCTTTGAAAAGCTTGTGAAAGCCTTCCAAGCTGGACTTGAGGCATGGGTATTATCAAGTGCGGATAGCTGAAGGAGACGAGAAGAAGACCGCGATAGTAACAAGGTATGGTAGCTTTGAGTTCCTTGTTATGCCATTCGGGTTATGTAATGCTCCTGCTACATTTTGCACTTTGATGAATGATGTCCTACGACCATACTTGGATTCGTTCGTAGTAGTGTACGTGGATGATATAGTGGTGTACAGTGACAACATGGAGGATCATAAGAAGCACTTGGCAATGGTGTTCGAGGCACTGAGGGAAAATCAATTGTTCTTGAAGAAGTCTAAGTGTGTGTTTGCTCAGACCGAGATTCCGTTCCTTGGACATATTGTTGGTCAGGGGTACATACGGATGGAGCCGAGCAGAGTGAAGGCGATCAAGGATTGGGTTGAACAGAAGAATTTCCATGAGATGAGGGTGTTTTTGGGCATGACAAACTACCAACGGAAGTTCGTAGAGGGGTACTCCAAGGTAACATCGGCACTGACAGACCTATTGAAGAAAGACAAGAGATGGAGTTGGACGGATATACGTCAGAAGGCATTTGATGACTTGAAGAAGAGGATGGTTACAACATCGATACTAAAGTTTCCTAACTTCAAGAGACCATTTAGGTACACACTAATGCTTCGGATTTTTCCATAGGAGTGGTTCTTATGCAGGATGGGCATCTGGTGGTGTATGAGAGTCGGAAGTTGCAGGATAGAGAACGAAGGTATCTGGTTCATGAGAAGGAGATGACTGCAATCATTCACTGTCTTCATGTGTGGAGGCATTACCTGATTGGGAAGTCATTTGTTGTCAAGACTGACAACGTTGTAGCAAGTTATTTTGCATCAAAACTGAAGCTTTCTACGATGCAAGCTCGTTGGCAGGACTTCTTGGCAGAATTCGACATGACTATCAAGTATAGACTGGGGAGGCACAATGTAGTAGCAGATGCCCTTAGCAGGAAGGGACAACTTGCAGCATTGGAGGGTGAAGGTCGGGTAGCAAGGAGTAGGAGTCGAATTTAGATGTCAGAAAGTTAGAAATAATGAAGAAATGGTTATGTGGTTGTAACGTTACCTCTTACTTTAGGAGTTGTTCCTAGAATTTAGGAGGTTGGTTTCAACTACCTATTTTTCAGTCATGTATTTAATATGTAATATTCATTCATTGTATGTATTGAGTGAACGAGAGAGAGAGAGTCTCCTCCTTGTATGAGTGCAGTCTCCAGGTGATGTACACACCTGTGAGCTGCAACTCCTTCTGATTAATTCAAGTTTCATTATTTTTATCTTGGTATCAGAGCTTAGGGTAGAGGTAGCCTTAACTTTTGTTTTTTGTTTCTTTCTGGGATGTATCATTAGTTGCACATCTGTACATGTAGAGATAGCTGTGTGATCAGGTGGACCTGCAGTAACACCTGAAGCGAGAAGGCATAAGATGACTGATCATCACTGAGCCGAAGGAAGGGTGGAGCGAAAATTCATAGCGTTTTACAGAAGGTGCAGTAATTGGCGCGGTTTTTCCTGGAAAAGTCGCGCTATTGGCACGGGATTTGAGTTGTAAATCGTGCCAGAGAAAAGAAAGACCATTTTAGCGCGGATCTGTGGTCGATAAGCGCGCCAAAATTCCTGCACATCGTGAATTCTCATTTTCCGGAATTAGTGCGGGTTCTGCACTATTTTGAGCGCCATCCCTTTCTCTCTGAAAATCTGCAATTTTTTATTTTTTTTTGTTGCAAATCAGCAGAGGCCCGGTGGAGGCACGTGGAGATTCTGCTCGGTGGCAGCAGATTTGATTTTCCCAGTGGTGGTGAATTGAGATCCTTGATCAACTCAGTGGTAGCAGATCGGATCTGCCCGGTGGTGACGAAGTGAGATCCTTGATCAGCTCGGTGGTAGCAGATCGGATCTGCCCGGTGGTGGCGAAGTGAGATCCTTGATCAGCTCGGTGGTAGCAGATCGGATCTGCCCAGTGGTGGTGAAGTGAAGTCTGTGATCTGTTCAGTGGTAGCAGATCGGACTTGCCCGGTGGTGGCAGATTTAAGTGTTCAGTTGGGCGAAAATGAACAACAGTTTGGAATCATACCTCCACGAGTCTGGCAAGCTTGATGGAACAAATTTCTCCAACTGGAAGTTCAAAATGCAAACCTTGCTAGAGAGTGCAAACGCGTGGTCGATCGTCTTGGGAAATGAACAGAGAGCCGGAAATACAACCCAAGAACAGGACTGGGATAAGAGAGAAACAAAGGAAAAAGTAATACTGAAGATTTCTGTCAAAGACAACATTATCCCTCATATTCGAGACTGCAAGTCAGCCGCAGACATTTGGAATACGATCAAGGGTCTGTACGAGACACAGAACTCAAAACGTGTTCCAGCACTCAAAGGGAAATTGTTTGCATTAAAGATGGGCGAGAATGAATCAGTTGGTGGATTCATGGCTAGAGTTAAGGATCTGAAAGACCAACTGGGAGCCATTGGAGAGAAGGTATCAGATTTAGATCTGGTTACACTTACACTGAACAGAATGACAGATGAATATCAGACATTCATCTCAGCATTGTCAGCGAGGGAGAAAGCCCCCTTGTTTGATGAACTGACAGCGATTCTGCTCCAGGAGGAGGAGCGACGACAGAATCTAAAGACTCAGGGCAATGATCTTGCTCTGATGGCGAAGAGAAGATAGCACAGAGGAAAGCAGCGCCAGCACCAACAACAGCAACAGCAACCGCAGTAGCAGCAGAAAGGGGCCAACTCCTTTCAAGGGAAATCATCTAGAGGTATGACTGATAGTTATGTTAAGAGATGTTTTTATTGTGGAAAGCCTATTCACCAGATCAGAGAGTGTTACAAGAAGCAAGTCGATGAAAGGAGAAGCAAACAGAAGAAACATCAAGGTTGTTTTGCTGAAGAAGATGAAGATCACAGCTATGATCTTAGGCTATTTACAGTTGACTGTGCACTTTCAGCATCAAGAGGAGATGATGATAATACATGGTATGTCGATTCAGGCGCATCCTCACACATGACTGGTAAGAAATAATACTTTGAGTTTCATGAAGAATCTCCATGTGGATCCAAAATTTATTTGGGTGATGATAGTGGGTATGAGATCAAAGGTTGTGGAAATATTCCTGTGAAACTACCAAGTGGCAATATTAAACATCTCAAAAATGTTTTATATGTTCCAGGAATCAAAAAGAATTTGATCTCTGTCTCTATGATAACATACCACGACATGCAGGTACAATTCTTCAAGAATGGATGTGTCATTCAGGATAGCAAATTGGAGACAGTTGTAACAGGAGTACGCGTGGGGAATTTGTATAGACTGGATGCAAGGAGCATACCACAAAAGGTGATGGTTGCAGCAACATCAACAGCTGAGAATCTCTGGCACCAGAGATTTGGACATATCAATCTACAAGATCTCATCCTGCTTAAAAATAAAGGTATGGTCGATGGACTTCCTCCTTTGCATAATATCAAATTGGAATGTGATGGATGTGCATTAGGGAAGATGCATAGAGATGAATTCCCTGTGCATGTCAACAGAAAACAAAGAGACA
>APFE030821778.1:12644-34551 GCA_000404065.3 Pinus taeda
GACTGGAAGTATGGAAAGATTCTGGTCAAACTTTTCTAACTCAAGGAAAGTATGCCAGAAACCTGTTGGAAAGATTCAGAATGGAACAGTGTAAAACAGCAGCAACACCGTTACAACAGAACCTCAAGTTAAGCAGTGACGATGGCACAAAACAGGTGGATGCCACTTTATATAGACAGCTAGTGGGAAGTCTGATATATCTTACGACAATTAGGCCTGATTTGGCATACTCTGTTAGTGTGCTGACCCAGTTTATGTCTAGAACACTTGACAGTCACTGGAATGCAGCAAAATGTGTGTTGAGGTACCTTAGTGGTACTTGTAATTATGGTATTTTATACACTAACAGTTCTGATGTTACTTTAGTAGGTTATTCTGATTCTGATTGGGCAGGTAACCTGGACGATCGTAGATCCATCACAGGTTATGCATTTAGCATTGGATCCGGGGTTATTTCATGGTGCAGCAAAAAGCAAAGTACTGTAGCATTACCGTCATGTGAAGCAGAGTACCAGGCGTTGTGTGCAGCTACATGCGAAGCCATTTGGTTGAGGAGATTACTTAGTGATGCAGGCGAAGGACAAAAAGCAGCAACCAGCATCCAAACAGACAATCAAAGCACAATAAAGCTTGCATACAATACAGTTTTCCATAAGAATACTAAACATATTGATACTCAGTTTCACTTCGTACGGGAGAAGATACAGTCTAAGGAAATTTGTGTGGATTATTGTAATACCTGTGATAATTTAGCTGACATTTTTACTAAGCCTCTAGGGCGAATAAAGTTTGAGTTACTTAGAGGGATGTTAGGTGTGCACAATAACCCTTTCTTCATTAAGGGGGGGAGTTAGAAATAATGAAGAAATGGTTATGTGGTTGTAACGTTACCTCTTACTTTAGGAGTTGTTCCTAGAATTTAGGAGGTTGGTTTCAACTACTTATTTTTCAGTCATGTATTTAATATGTAATATTGATTCATTGTATGTATTGAGTGAACGAGAGAGAGAGAGTCTCCTCCTTGTATGAGTGCAGTCTCCAGGTGATGTACACACCTGTGAGTTGCAACTCCTTCTGATTAATTCAAGTTTCATTCAAGAATTTCCATGAGATGAGGGTGTTTTTGGGCATGACAAACTACCAACGGAAGTTCGTAGAGGGGTACTCCAAGGTAACATCGGCACTGACAGACCTATTGAAGAAAGACAAGAGATGGAGTTGGACGGATAAACGTCAGAAGGCATTTGATGACTTGAAGAAGAGGATGGTTACAACATCGATACTGAAGTTTCCTGACTTCAAGAGACCATTTAGGTACACACCAATGCTTCGGATTTTGCCATAGGAGTGGTTCTTATGCAGGATGGGCATCTGGTGGTGTATGAGAGTCGGAAGTTGCAGGATAGAGAACGAAGGTATCTGGTTCATGAGAAGGAGATGACTGCAATCATTCACTATCTTCATGTGTGGAGGCATTACCTGATTGGGAAGTCATTTGTTGTCAAGACTGACAACGTTGCAGCAAGTTATTTTGCATCAAAACAGAAGCTTTCTGCAAAGCAAGCTCGTTGGCAGGACTTCTTGGCAGAATTCGACATGACTATCAAGTATAGACTAGGGAGGCACAATGTAGTAGCAGATGCCCTTAGCAGGAAGGGACAACTTGCAGCATTGGAGGGTGAAGGCCGGGTAGCAAGGAGTAGGAGTCAAATTTAGATGTCAGAAGAAATGCAGAATAAGCTCAAGGAAAGTGTTAAAACCGATACTTTGGCGCAGAATATAATGAAGCAGATAAAGGAGGGGAAGACACGAAAGTTCTTTCTACGGGAAGGATTCTTGTTCTTTGGAAACTGAATCTATGTTCCAAAGTCATTTGGACTCAAGAGGCACCTTCTAAAGGATTTCCACGACTCACCATGGACTGGCCACCCAGGGCAGCATCGTTCTTTCGCATTGTTGGAGAGAGGATTCTTTTGGGAGAAAATGCGAGAGGATGTGGAGTATGTAAATACGTGCATCATTTGTCAATAGGAAAAATCGGATAATCAGAGACAAGGAGGACTGTTGCAGCCTTTACCGATTCCTGAGAGACCATGGATGAGTGTCTCAATGGACTTCATTTCTCAGTTGCCACAATTTCAGGGGTATAATGGGATTATGGTCATGGTTGATCTTTTTTCCAAGTATGCTGTCTTTTTTCCAACAAAGATGCCTTGTGGAGCCAAGCGGACAGTGGAGTTGTTCTTTAAGAACATAGTGAAGTATTGGGGGATGCCATTAAGCATCGTGTCGGATAGAGATCCGCATTTTACAGGTAGATTTTGGACCACATTGTTCAAGTTAGTTGGGACAGAGTTGTTGATGAGTTCGAGTTACCATCTATAGACATATGGACAGACCGAGAGGATCAACGCATTACTGGAGGATTACTTGAGACATTATGTGACGACTGATCAGAAGAATTGGCCTAAACTCTTGGATATTTCTCAATTTAGCTACAATATTCAAAAGAGTTCTGCGACGGGGTACAATCCATTTGAGTTGGTGAATGGGCAGATGTCGGTTGCACTGCATACCATAGTGACAGGAGGTTTTTTGAGGAGTCCTCATGCGAAGAAGTTCATGAAGGCTTGGGATGAGACCTTGGAGTTGGCACAGTTACGCTTGCACGAAGTTGCGAGGAGAATGAAGAAATGGGCTGATCGAGGAAGACGGGATGTGCACTTCAGTGTGGGAGATATGGTGTTTCTCAGGATTACCGGGGAGCAGTTTCAGCTAGCCAAGGGGACTGTGAGCAAATTGACACGGATGTATGAGGGACCATTCCGAGTGAAGAAGAGAGTGGGGGAAGTTGCTTATGAACCAGAGCTTCCGTACCATGTGCACATGAAGCATCCGATTTTTCACATGAGTCAGTTGAAGAGATACAGACTTGATGTCGATCATCCAGAGAGAGCTGAACCACCGAGAGGACTAGCTGGGATTATGGACAAGATAGGACTGGAGTTGGATAAGATTTTGAGCTACAAAAATACAGGGATTGGTTGCCACATGAAACGGGAGTATGTTCTCAGATGGAAGAATGCGCCAGAGGAAGAAAGGTGGGAATCAGAGGACTCGCTTTGGAGATGGAAGAAGAAGATTGCGAAGTATGAACGGAAGATACTGAGGCAGTCAGGATTGTCGAGGGCGATAATGATTTCGAGTGGAGGAGGATGTAATGCCCTGCGGTTGATAGGCAACCGGGCGCGCCCTCCACCACCGTGCGAAATCAACTAAGGCATGAAACAAGAAGCGTGGGGCGACCAAGGATGAAATATATGTTACATAGGTGATGTTGGCATTCCATGTTTTATAGGGCGAGTTGGGGAACCCGTCACACCATAAGCCGACCAAGAACGAAGGCAAACGTGGGTGATGTTGGTGGGCAGTCCTGTGCCATGGGCAGGTCGACCCACACAAAGACGCAATATCGTTTGAGGGCGCGTGGTTGGTGAAGTAAACGGAGGGTCGGCCAAGGGCGCGACCTCCACGCAGTAAGGCATATAAAAATGCAATGGAGGATGGCATTTGAACGATTGATCTTTGGCGTTCAACCATAAAGCAAAGGTGTGAAGGTGAAGTAGGAGCCACGACAAAGGCATAGGTCTATGTGCCTGCTTGCCGGGCAAGCCTACACGAGCTCTTGCATGGAGTTGTGAATGGTTGACGCATGGGTGGAGGGCGTTTTAAGGCGCCCGCCCGCTGAAGTATTGAGGCGAGTTTTGGGTTGTGAGTTGGGTGGTGGGTCGTGCACGAGCATGCCCGCATGACTTGGAAAAGGAAACTTGTGTTGTATATTTGGTTGAGTTGCGGTGAGACCACTGTGCGCTCTTGCATGAGTGGGCGCCCAACTCGGGTATAACATCGGTCGAGTTATACTCCCGGTCATTGTAAAAACTTCTCATATATAATAAAAGAATTCTTATTGCATATGAATGTGTTCATGCTTCTGTTCTATGATGTTTTAATATTAATGGATTCTGCACATTAATATGTTGTTCATGTTTAATGATGAATGTTAAGGCGTAGTTTGTAAGGTAAGCTAACAATGGAAGGTGTTAATTACTTAGGCAGTGCTGCACCCGGCCGATTTAACAAAAAAAGGATTGGGGGCATGACAATTATTGTCTGGAAATTACGAAGCTAAAAAATAGATATGTTACAATGGCGTCGAGTATGATGGTTTTGCTGTGCACGTTGTCCATAACGAAGGGAATTTGGTGAATGGTGTTAGGTACGATGGTTTTTCTACTTACATTGTCCACGACAAAGGGAAATGTAAGGCAAATCACATCCATTAATCGGGGGCTTGGCTAGTTACCCAACCTGTTACTTGTCCAGGAAAATAGAAGGATGACATTGGTTGAGATGAACAATGTTTGACTAGTTACCTAACCTTACCAATGGTCACAAAACCTGTTACCCCACCTTTTCAATGCTCACAAAACACCTTTTCATTTTTTGATGTTTTACTTATGGACGAAAATGGAGGGATGAAATTGTTTGGATTGAATAGTGATTCCCTAGCCAACTCCATAAAATGATCACTTCGATGTAAAAATAAAACCAAATAACCATTTAATTAATTTTATGATAAAGTTTTTCATTTATTTTTTGAATCTTAATTTTATTTTTATTTTTTTGACAAACATATTAAAATAACCATTTAATTAAGCTTTTGATAAAATGTTTCACTTTTGCTTTTGCAAAAGTGTCTCTCTTTTGCTTTACATTGTTAACTTTCTTGTGTGGGCCTTTCCTACTTTTTCATAAAGATATTAAAATAACCATTTAGTTAAGCTTCTTGGTGATTCTCTCCTTTTCAACCTCGGCCTTTTTATTATTCTCTATAAAGTGGGAAAAAATGTTTTCCAAAATATGATATTATATTAATTATAATAATATTTAAATTTAATTTTAATTTAGTTAAACTTTTATATTTGAAATTAAATAAATAACAATTTAAAGATAAAAAATATTACAAAATTAAAAACTTCATTCTTTTATAAAGATATTTATGTTTATAGGTTTGTTTATTTTTAAAAATATTTATGTTTATAGATTGTTTATTTTCAAATAAGAATTGTTAAATTTTATTTTAGTTATTATTAATTATTAAATAGATAATAAAAATTTTGTTATTTTGGAAAAAGAAATCAGTTTCATTCTAAATTTGAGGAGTAGAATAAAATTGTTCTTGCTAAATCATTCCACAACAATATCCATAAACACTGAGCTATTACAAAAATATTTATAAACACTAAAACATTATAACAATATTTATCAAATAACAATATTTATCAAAATATTATATTTCATGATGTCATTAGCCCAACCATATCATTATCCCAACCACTTGAAATAACTCATATACAATAAAATTTAACTTATGAATATCGAATGTTATATACATGACTATCCCTGCACAACGAAATTATATTAAAATTTATGGACTTTTTGGAGAAGCCGCACGGAAAAGCGTTTTTTAGGTGAGACAATGTAAACCAGACTCGTCTATGGCAACAAAACAGCACAACACGAGTCAACTATCCGGCGATAATTGAAATGACCAGGGAAACGTTAAGGCTGTACATCAGCGTTGCCTGTAGATTTCTTAAGACAAGTTGTCTGATATGTTCGACAATTAATTGAACATAACCTGACCCGAAAAAAAAAAAATGTTTTCCGTCTTTCGATGTTAGTTGTGCTAACTAACTCGTTCGTTCGTTCCAAATTTAGTGAGAAACATGCGGCTACTGGGTTCCAATCCGCATTCCAGACAACAGTTATTGGCAGGACTGATGGCCGAAGTTGCCTATTTACCGTTTCTGGTCTCCATGATGATTGCAGTAGGTTTGGCAGCAGACGATCCCCAGTCTGCACTGGCCGCCGAAAGGTGTAGCAGCGAACCAATCTACGCGTATGTGAACTTCACGGCCTTTCAGGAAAATCAGAATGCTGTTTTTGAGTCCTTCCGCTCAAATCTCTCCTCGTACGGTTTTACTGCTTCAATGCAAAACAAATTTGGCGAAACGGCTCCTATGTATGGTCTCGCAGTCTGTCGGAAGTACTTAAGCGCCCAAGAGTGCTCAGAATGCGTCTCAGCAGCCGAAGCCCAAGTAAAGGATTACTGCCCCCGATCTAATGGCAGTCGGATTCATCTGGACGGTTGTTTCCTTAGATATGATAATTTTAGTTTTTATGCTGAGGATGTGGACTATGGGGAGTCCCATTTATGTGCGGCCACAAATGACAGCGATCCACAGACCTCTCAGAGAGCCACTGCCCTATCCAAGCAACTCATAGAAAACGCTTCTGTAAGTAACGGTTATGCGACTGGCTCCATTGATGGAGCCTTATATGGTGTCGCTCAGTGTTGGCCCACGCTTACCAACAGTAGTTGCCAAAGATGCCTGGCAGAAGTTCAGAATCAAGTACTCAGCTGTCTTCCCAGTGGTGAAGCTCGAGGTCTCGAGGCCGGCTGTTTCATGCGCTACTCCACATCCTCGTTTTTCACAGACAACCAAATTTTCCGTATGAGTTTTATATATTTGCCTCAACTACTTGCTATTTGATTTTGATTTTGATATAACATGTATCTTGATTGTTTTTTTGTTTTGTAATTTTAATCGCAGAACCGTTGTCGGGGAAATCGTCATCGAAAGTAGTGCCTATATTGTTCGGAAGCATTGGCGGAACAGCTCTGGTGCGGTGATTTGTTGGATACTCTTCTATAGACGTATTAGACATCGAAGGAACAATGACAGAACAGGTGGTTATAGCTGTTTTCCTGCTAAATTCTTCTGAGTTCTTACACTTGGTCATAATCGACGGTTATGATGAAATTGTTTTTATGATGCTCTGCGTAGATGAGAATTCAGCAGCGAGGGAAAATTTCGAGCAATTTCTCTTCGATTACGAGGTTATCAGAAAAGCTACTGGGAACTTTAACCGAAACAATATGCTCGGCAAAGGAGGATTTGGTGAAGTTTACAAGGTATAATACCAAAAGTGGATTTGACGGTTTTGTCCAGATGTAAGCGATTTTTTGAAATTAATTCTAATGATTTGTTCGATAAGTAGGGAACTCTTCCGGATGGCACGGATGTCGCGGTTAAGAAACTAAATGAAAGGCAGACTGATCAAGCTGCGGCGGAGTTTTTAACAGAAGTGAAGCTCCTCACCAGCGTCCGACACCGTACTCTTGTTCGTTTACTCGGATGTTGCACGCGAGGGCATGACCGGTTACGAGTTCATGTCAAATCAAAGTCTTGACAAGCATTTGTTCGGTACGTTGCTGTCATCAATCCTGTGTGGTTTTCAACGATTCAAGTTGTTTTAAATAATTAGGTGTATTGTTTCAATTGTATTTGTTTCAAGTTGTTTCAATAAAGTGTAACAAATTACACTTTATTGGAGATCCACAGGAGAGATACGAAATGCTTTGAGTTGGGAAAACCGTTTAGACATTATAGTGGGCACAGCTCCAGGTCTCTCATATCTGCACGAAGATTCGAACATGCGCATTATACATAGAGATATCAAATGTGCAAATATACTTTTAGATGAGAGATTTCATCCTAAAATAGCAGATTTCGGAACGGCTCGATTCTTTGGAGAATGCGATACCATGATTCTACGGAAAATTTGGCAGGAACAATGTAAGATGTGCCATTCATTTCTTGCTTTTTTACATCGCGAGTTGTTCAATTCAGCGATTACTTAGTCTTATCAGATCTTTTCAACGGTCAAATCCAAAAATTTATTTATAACTTCCACAAATTTGTTATGAGGCAGAAGCTATATTGCGCCTGAGTATCGCATCCATGGGCAATTAACGGAAAAAGCTGACGTTTATAGTTATGGTATTATGGTTCTTGAGATCGTGTGTGGGAGAAAATGTCTTGATGCAAGATTGGATGCCTCTATGCCGCTTCTTTTGGAATGGGTGGGTATGTAGTGTATTAGGAAAGCTTGGTTCCATGATTACGATAAGGAGTTCATTTACAATCACGGGATTCAAAACCATGTATTCATAATTTTGCTGATGGTGCAGGTTTGGAATAAATTCCGACATGATCAAGTTTCGGATATTGTTGACTTGTCATTAGAGGGGCACTACCCAAGAGAGCAGGCCCTTAGGGTGATCACAGTTGCACTTCTCTGCACTCAAGGCCAATGGGCGCTGCGGCCCGCAATGTCAAAGGTTGTGTCGATGTTAACCAACAATTCAGAGATTACGGATCAGCCAACACAACCGGATTTCATAAATGGCGGTGCAGGGAGAAGTGCGAATGCCAGTAACATGGCGAGCTCAAGTTGTACATCTCACGGATCTGTCACTGTATCTTTGTTTCCTCGTTAATCTGACTAACTGCATTAGTATACGCAAGTTTGACTTCTAGAACAAGCAAGATGCCCTACTCTGAGTAGTGAGAAGTCTGGGTATGATTTCTTTGATTAAAGCTGCGAATGTTTGGTTTGAAGCTGGGTATTATCTTCCCGACTTCCTCTGTCTTAAATATGGAAAGTGTCAACATATAGCATTGTCAGATTTTTTAGTAGTGAGAAGTCTGAGTATGATTTCTTTTAATTAAAGCTGTGAATGTTTGGTTTGAAGCTGGGTATTATTTTCCCGACTTCCTCTGTCCTAAATATGGAAAGTGTTAACATATAGCATTGCCAGACTTTTGTCGGAAGGTATTATTTTCATTGAATTGATTGTTATGTCACAACGTATTATAAATTTCTATAAAATTCCTTTTCATTAATGCTTTCATTCAACTAGTTTGCTCCATGTCAATCCAGAAGGCTGTTTTTTCATTTAGTGAATTGTCAATTTCGCATAGCAATGAGGAAATTAATGTAATTAATGTTTGTGCATTAGTTTAGTTTTTTCCAATGTTGTGATCTTCGTTAATGGTGGTGTTTATCTAATGCTCTGGTGTGTTTCGTGGCATGTGTTTAACATTAGTAATGTGTCTGTTTACTAATACTTGCTGGTGCTGGTTTTAGTGTAACGGCAATCGTGACTCCAACAAGTGGTATCGGAGCCAAATGTCTCGAGTTCGAAACGCACCTGGCTCTTGTTGTGGGGAAATTGTTGCGCTCCCCAAAAATCGCGGTGTTGATACAACCATGTGTCTATTTACTAACACCTGCTGATTTTGGTGTAACACAATAGTATCTCCAACACTCGAAAGTAAAACTGTAATTACCAATAAACTCATTCAACTAGTTGTCAATCCTACGAGTTTTGGTATAACGACAATCTCGTGTCTCCAACACTCAAAAGTAAAACTGTAATTACCAATAAACTCATTCAACTCGTTGTCAATCCGGAAGGCAGTTCTTTCATTTCGTGAATTGTCAAGTTGGAATTCGACTCGTTTGCTCCATGTCAATTCGGAGGCAGTTCTTTCATTTCGTGAATTGAAGTTGTCGTGTCTCCAACCCTCGAAAGCAAAACTGTAATTACCAATAAACTCATTCCACTCGTTGTTGGTGTAACGACAATCTCGTGTCTCCAACACTCAAAAGTAAAACTGTAATTACCAATACACTCATTCAACTCGTTGTCAATCGGGAAGGCAGTTCTTTCATTTCGTGAATTGTCAAGTTGGCATTCAACTCGTTTGCTCCATGTCAATTCGGAAGCAGTTCTTTCATTTCGTGAATTGAAGTTGTCGTGTCTCCAACCCTCGAAAGTAAAACTGTAATTACCAATAAACTCATTCCACTCGTTGTTGGTGTAACGACAATCTCGTGTCTCCAACACTCAAAAGTAAAACTGTAATTACCAATAAACTCATTCAACTCGTTGTCAATCCGGAAGGCAGTTCTTTCATTTCGTGAATTGTCAAGTTGGCATTCAACTCGTTTGCTCCATGTCAATTCGGAGGCAGTTCTTTCATTTCGTGAATTGAAGTTGTCGTGTCTCCAACTCTCGAAAGTAAAACTGTAATTACCAATAAACTCATTCCACTCGTGGTATATCTTGAGAATTTTGGTGTAACGACAATCTCGTGTCTCCAACACTCAAAAGTAAAACTTTAATTACTAATAAACTCATTCAACTCGTTGTCAATCCGGAAGGCAGTTCTTTCATTTCGTGAATTGTCAAGTTGGCATTCAACTCGTTTGCTCCAAGTCAATTCGGAGGCAGTTCTTTCATTTCGTGAATTGAAGTTGGCATTCAGCGCGTTTGCTCCCTGTCAATCAGGAAGGCAGTTCTTTCATTTGGTGAATAATTTCGTGAATTGTCAAGTTGGTATTCAACTCGTCTTCTCCATGATCCAGTGGATATTGGTGCCACTCTCTTACAAGTTTAGAATTTACGGGGCATTTTGCCCTGGTTGCCCATAAAATACGTTGAAATTTTTTAAATGAGGCATGACGTGTTTGGAAACATACTTTGAAATTTTTTAAATGACCGTCAGGCATGACGTGTTTGGAAAGGCTCAGAACGTATTTTTGAGGGTCAACTTATTTTTGAAAACGTTACTAATATTTTATCACCTTTCCACTTCACCCTAAGTAATGATCTTATCAACCAATAAACTTTAATTTCGAGTCTTGGCATGGAGATTTCAAAATCTGAAAGTATCTACTGCAAAACATTGGAATTCGAACCAAGTGCTTTTACGACACTTAATTTTGAAATCCGAAAAGCTTTCCGTATCAATGTAATGCAAACTTGCATTGTAATTTTATCACCATAAGTATAGCAACTCCTAGTTATTCTAGTCTTGGGGTTATAACCCTAATATTTGTAGAGTTGTATAATGCAGATAGCCAGAGGACTCTTAGTCTGGAAGACAACTCTTCTGAGTTTCGGGTAAGCCCATGCTAAATCTTCGAATAGATTATAAGTTTTGACTCTGAAGAAAAAAATTGAGATATTACTGTTTCTATACTTTGAGCAGGAGTTGCTTTTGATCTTTGTGATAATCTAACATTTGAATTTGAAGCTGAGTTTTTATGATAAATAAATTCTTTCTAAGACTTTGAAGAGTAGACAACCACTGTGATAAATTTCCATTTAAATCAATTTGTTTGCATTTTATGTAATTTAAATAACGTTATTTTTTAATGTATTTTGTAATGTATTTAAAATTGGAAAAAAAATAAATATATTATTTATAAAAGAAATATAGTTTTGGTTTTGTTGATGAATAATATAATTGTTATTATTGTTGTTAGTGGAATAAAAATTTAAATTTAGAAAAGTTTAAGAAAATATATAAATAGAAAATATATATATATAAATTAAATAAAATATAGATGTTAGTGATTTCGAAGAAATGGTATATTTTAAAAATTGTAGTTTTGAATGTTAAATCACCTTTTTTTAATTATAAATTACTATATATTTAAAATCTCTTCAATTAAAATTAAAATTCTGATAACACAAGTGTTTAAAAAGTTTAGTGTTTCTTTGTGATGTTTTAGTTATTTACATTGGGGACAGTCATCACTAGAAGCTATCCATAACGGAGGTTGACTTATCATGGTTATTTATGAAAAACCAAATCTGAGCCTAGATTTCACTCTTACCAAATGTGTGGGCTTTAACATATATATATATATTAGTTTTTTTGGATTGAAAGTTAAGTATTGTATGTTTTAAAGAAATTGTAGTTTTTGTATGGTTAAAATCACCCTTTTTTTAATTTATAAATAAATTCAGTATATTTAAAAATCTCTTCAATCTTAAATAATTAAAATTTGATAAATACAATTTTTCAAAAAAGTTTAGTGTTTTCTTTGTGATGTTTTAGTTATTTACAATGGGGACAATCATCACTAGAAGCTATCCATAATGCAGGTTGACTTATCATGGTTATTCATGAAAAACCAATCTGAGCCTAGATTTCGCTCTTACCAAATGTGCCTTGGGCTATTAACATATTTCCTTATATTCCATGAAATCAAAATCTTAGCCAAACAAAAGCAATTTTAAGACATACTCTAGAACTAAAAAGAAAATTGTCAACAATTCCAATTTATAAACACAATTCTTTTATAAAATTTGTAAGAAATGTGTATATATTTAACTATTATTGTGGTTTATGATTTACTCTATCTATCACCAACCATGTGTGTTACTTAAACAAACACTTGTAATACTTTAAGTGGCTAAAGCATTCAAGTAAACCAAAATCTAATTTGTTAATTGTACAATTTGACCATCAAAATGAAATGAATCTAAAACATTACTAGAAACTATTTATTAACTTATTAAAATTAATAAATGTAGAAATGGTGTTCAAGAACTCAATTGTAAACATGAAAATAATGTAGATATCTTTCCTTGGAAACCATTTTTGACAAAACCATCTAGAAACAACCTTTCTTTGGCTCTTTTATGCTTTAGGAATTATTACAAATAGAAACTATAGACTTATAGATAACAATTTTGTGTATTTTTATTCCTAGGCTTCACATTCTTAGTCTTTCTCTATTTTATTTTTTCTAAGTTAATATTGCAAGCTTTCAATATTCCATGGGTAAATCTATTTAGGCCCCTTTTCACCTTTGATTGATTTGTTTTCTTGTTGATGCAACTTGAGGTGCATGTGAGTGGACCATGCCAATTGAAGAGAGCTCCTGAGTGAATTCGAATATGCACACACATAGAAAGAAAAACATATTTTTATTAAAGTAGGAATTAAGATACTTACAACTTGCAAAAAGGCACCTATAGCCTAAGGAAAAACAACCATGGAAAATGGATATGAGACCATTCAACAAAGGTTATTACCTAGTTTCCTTAAATATATGTCTACAAAACTAAGTGATCAATAAGCATCTAGTCTACAGAGACTTTATTTCAAATAATGTCATTCATATATATATATGCCCACAAACCAACAAATTTGGCTTGATTTGAAATTTCTTGTTCATGATGAGATCTCATCATATGCTCAATCTAGTATGATTGAATTCTCATAGGCGTCACCTGGAAGGGACAAGGGGCAGAAAACATATCTATTTCATACTCCTTAGAAGGAATGTCATTCAATAACTCACAATTAGTTCATTTGATCATGGTAAGTTGGATTAGAATCTAAGTCCAAATAGTTTCCTCGAAATCCAATGAAGATGCATCTGTCTCTTATGCAAACAACATTAAAATTTCGTCTTGAATGAAATAAACAATCAATCCATGAGTGTGCTAGTGCATATTGAACCTACCTAGCTGAAAGAGAAAAACCTCTTCCTTGTCATAATAAATTTGGACCACCATCTTTCTTGTTCCCACTTGCTCTCCCTGATTGTATTGGCCACCCACCTTTATTGGACTATTTGGGCCAGAGGCCTGTCACTGACTCACCACTCACTTATGAAAGTTATCCTATGTCACAATGCCATATGTCGAATAGATGAAGTGTCACTTCGACTACAGTTTGCACCATATATCGAGTGTCTCAACATATCACTTAAAAGTTGTGAAAGATATGGCTCATGAAGAACAACATCTACCGCCACTTATGAAATATTAAAACACTTTAATAAATTGTACTTTATTCACTACAAACTCTCTATGGTGGACCCCCACATTGATTCCATGTGATTATGATCATTGAGAGGATGCAGAGGATAGTCCATCTTACAGTTTTACTTTGTTGGTCATCTTATATGTCCCATAAGATTTCCTTAGTAATATATCATATATACAAATGTTATGGCATGTATGAGTAAGGGACATTAGATTTCAGAATTATGGAGAATTTATTGTGAGTGTTCCATACAATTTCCAAAGAAAATTGAGAATTCAATAATTTGTTTCTGTGTTATGGTCATTTTGTTTTTTTTCTTATGATAGATAGGTGTTTTTAATGAAACCTTTATTAGCAAAGGGTTAATTTATTATCAAAACATCACCCTTGAAGGGCAAAATTTTAAACATAATGTTTCTTGAAGGGAAACATAAAGACCTAAAATGTAAAAAAAAAATTGTATGATGGGTAAAGAGGAATCCAAATTCCAACCTTGCTCTCCTATTCCAATTGAAGCCCCACCATTTTTTCTATCAGTTTTTCGGTTTCCTTAATTGTAGCATAGTTTACTATTTTTGGCAGTTTTTTTGGGTCCTGAACTTTCACAGCCGTTTTGAGGCCCTACATGACGTTTTTTTGGCAAATCACAAGAAAATACAAAAGTTTAACTACGTATTCATTGTTCGAAGTTATAGTCATCTGATAGATCTTTCTAACAAGGTATCGTGTGTGTCAAATGAAGATCGTGTGTCAGAGTTATGTTCAAGGGAAATTGATGTACCAATTTACCCCAACGGAGCCCATAGTTTGTCATTTCATCTCCTAGGGTTAGGTTTTTGAGATGTTTAGCATTTTTCATTATTTCTCAATGATAAATAGGCCTTAAAGCCTCATTGTAACACATCTCAAAGGCATGTATCCGCCACATCTCTTATCAAAGATAAGCTACCATTGCCCGAGCTAGCCTTATTTCCATTCGGTTTGTAAGCATATTTCAGTATTTGACTTAATGAGCTGAAGTGTTATTTCTGTTGCATCACTATATTTATGGTTATATCTATAATTTGTTGCATTCCTCTTTAAATTCGGATCATTCCATGTCAATCCGGAAGGCACTTCTTTTATTTGGTGAATTGTCAAATTGAAAAAACAATTAATTTATTTACTAGAAAAACAATGAAGATACATTACTGTTTATTTATTAGTTTTTCTTGAAAGTTGAACTATAATTACCAATAAACTCATTCAAATCGTTTGCTCCATGTCAATCCGAAAGGCAATTCTTTCATTCGGTAAATTGTGAATTGTCAAGTTGGCATTCAACTCGTTTGCTCCATATCAATCAGGCAGTTCTTTCATTTGGTGAATTGTCAAGTTGGCAAAGCCATGAATTTATTTATTATTTTTTTAGTAAAGTTAAACCATAATTACCAATAAACTCATTCAACTAGTTTGCTCCATGTCAATCCGGGAGGTGGGTTCTTCTTCTATAGCTTGGGTCAATTTGAATGTAGTAAAATTTAAGGGTTTTTTTTTTCTAAATTTTTATTAATTTTTTAAAGATTTTATGACATTATAAAGTCTATTAGCTAATTTTTATAGCCAAAAGGACTCCAATATTTATTGGGTTTTTGTTAATTAACTAATTTTTAATCCTAAATGAACATAAAACATTTAATCTATAAGAATGACACTTAATATAGTTAAATTTCTATTTATAATAAATCATAACATATCAGTAACTATATATTTTTCTTGTGACCCACGTAATGTTTCCCAATTGATTTAAAACACCCACTCCACAAAATTTGAAATGTAGTAAAAACTTTATGATGTTTCCCAATTCTTCCTCTTTGGTTTCATACTATTTATTGATCTCACACCATAGCTTTCACTGCAATATAACAGGGGCTTTTGATATAAAAGCAATATTAATGCAATATAATAGGTGCTTTTGAAGTGAAAGCAATATTAATCTTTATATTGATGACTTACATGCTACTAAAGGGTTTTTGTTCTCATACTCAAAATGAACCAATTACTTTATAGCCTAAACTGGGTTGGAAACCATCCTTGTAACTCTACAAAGAACATATTATTTATAACCATTTAAAGCCAAAGTCTTCCCTCTCATTTGTGATGTTTACTCATAATCTAATTCCTTTTTCCAATAGGATTGTGATGTGTGATGAAGCATGGGGTAATGATATTCAAAGGGGCACAAATTTCCTAGGAAAATCATTTTGGCTATAGACCTTAAGGCAGTTAAAACAAAACATAAATTTGGTTGTCAAAAACTAAGCAAAGTGTTATTAGTACAACCCCCTTATTATATTGATGTACCCATGTAGTGCCCATATTGTCACTATTGTGCTCCATAGAAGCCCACCATTGTTATTATTGTGCCCTTACATTATTATTGTTATGTCGGCTCTGATAAAATGTCACTGGATCCGTCAAAGTTCCTCATAAGTGCATGGTCATAGAGAAACTACATGCATGCTTCATGTTACACTGGCAACAACAACTCAAATGTTTTTTATGATGATGAAGACATGATCATGTAAAATTCCCTTCAATGTTAGTAACATAAATTTTCTCAATTATTATTTCTTGATTCACATTATAGGTGATATGATTAGGTGTCATACCCTTCTCCACATGTCATTCAAAAGTTCATTACCATCCTAAATTTTTCGCTTTCTACATAACCTATTGATGAGTACATTATATGGTGTGATGTTATCCCATCAACCTCTTTTTTCCATTTCCTTGCACATCCACAAAGATAACTTATTATCTTGTCCTCATATAAAATAGTCATCAAAGTATTGTAACTCACGCAATTTGGATTTGTCCCAACTTCAAACATCTCATTCAAGAGATTCGTAGTCCAGGTTCTTCCTTGCTTCACAAAAGGCATTGACCAATGTATTATGTGCAATAACATCAGCTTTGACATATTTCCCTTGCCATTTCCTAAAGGAGTTTCTTAGTCTCTTTCATCTTTCTTATCTTGCAAAACACATTTGTGAGGGAATTGTATGTCGAGACATTCGAATTGATACCTCTCTTAATCATACTTTTTGAGAAATGAAAAACCTCTTGCATTTCGCCATTTTTTCAGTATCCATAAATTCGTGTGTTGTATATGATAGAGTTTGGAACCAAACCTATTATTTCGTCTAAGAGTTCTCCCCCTTTTATTGTTCTCCCATTTCTACAAAGTCCATTAATGAGTGCATTGTAAGTAATAATGCTAGCTACTACACCTTCTTATTGAATTTAACTATGAAGGTTAAAATCCTCCTAAGTCTTATCCCCCTTGCACATTTCATAGATTAATACACTATAAGTGACAACATTGGGAAAAATGGTGGAAAACTGTCATTTTCCTTCATTTTTTAAAGCATATTGAATGCAGGGACCCTGTATCCTTCCTTAAAGTAACTGTCGATGAGAGTGTTGTAAGTAGCATGGGTAGGAAATAATCCCTTCACCAAAATTTCATTAAGAATGTCCTTTCCTCTATATATTTTTCCACTAATAATTTTATTATAGTGACCATCAATGAGTGTATTATATGTAATAGAATTAGGGGAGTAACCCCCATGATTGCATGCCTATTAATAGATTAGTAGCATTATGAATTTTTAATTCCTTCTAGAGGGCATGAATCTTTATGTCTTAATGTATTTAAATTCAGAGTAATCCTCCTTGTGATGAATTCCCACTATACTTTTCGTGCATCCTTTTATGTCGCATTTTAACTAAGAAATTGAGCAATAGAGAAATTTTGAGGTAAAAAATGGGTCTCAAAAGAAAGATGTACAAACAAATTAAATTTGTAAGAACCAATAGGATTCAAGATGATGATATCAACCATGGGGGATGATTCACCATTTTAGTAGTAACAAAGTAAAAAGATTAAAAAAAAAATTAAAAAGATTAAAAATTCAACTCGTATTTTTAACTTATCACCCTACAGTTTTACTCAAATTTCAAGCGGGGGAACTCTTTGGATGTATAATTTAATTCATCATGTAAGGACTATCCATCTTGAATACTTTCGAAGGACCTTGTTATAGGAAAAATGAGAAATACATGATCAATGTTATTACAATCACATTTTTTCGCATATTTCTTATTTTTCCTCTAGTACCATCCATATAAAGTATGGAACATGGGTACTCCTTGGATAAGGAATTAAATTACACATCCAACAAGTTTTCCTACTCGAAATTTGAGTAAATTTAGAGGGACATAAGTAGAAAATACAAGTTGAAAAAATGATTTCCCACCCACCCCCCCCCTCTTAAAATGTGATGATGTAATATATTCTTGTCTGATTATTTCCACTGCTATTTTATAATATTCCCTAGGAGGCCCATTTTAGACCTCAAAATTTCTCTAATGAAACCAACAATGGTATACCACTTCTAGTGACACTCATAATGAGAAAGAAAAAAAACTAATCATGTATTTGATGTTGCCAAAATATGCATTTTATTTTTCTTATGCAAACTAGATGTGCAACTTAAAAAAGCAAGGCAATATCTAATTAAGGCTTTTTTATTTCCATGAAAATCTATTTGTAATCAAGTTGATAAGAATACATGTTGCATATAAAAGGAAACATCTCCCTCATAATAGAATGGTGGTATTATTTTTAGGATCTTCTTGTATATCCCTCTATTGTTTCATTGTGTCATGTATTATTAATAATTTTCATATTTGCATGTGAATAAATGAGTATCAAAGTGGGTGATCTTGACACACTATTATTCAACATCAAGGAGTAAATAGTAATCCATCCATACATTCAAATAATTATTTTCATAAACTCGTGTCTCAACTGTTCCACGCCCTTAGCTATTCAACTCCCTTCTCAGTGCGCATTCCTCAAGGCAATTGGATCCATCTCATTACTAATATGTACATTTTGATCCATTTTGGTGGATGAAAATCATGTTGTCTTGTAAATAAACCACATATGATAACTCCCCTGAAGACTCACCAATCCAAGAACTATACATGACTCTCCATGAGCTAATCACTCTACAACAATAGAGATGCCTTCTAGGGTACATGTAGTTGGATACATGCTTTAAATCACTCAAGTGTTCAAGCCAAATGAATGGAGAGGTTGTTTATTCTTTATTTTTAGTCTCTCCACCTATTTAAAAACATATCCCGAGATGGAACATGACATGAAGCTTCAAATTGATAACCTACAATTGGAAGGCATGGCATAAGCATCATGGGATACCCAGTTAGAGAAGGCACTAACCATCCTCGCATCATATCTTGGGATGAATTCTTCCAGGAATTAATATCACACTTCTATCCCATAACTTATTTGTAGAATCTCCTTGCAAAATGGTTGCAACTCTACTAACTACTAAATTAGTCAATACAAGCCTACACTGAAGTCTTCTTCAAATTGCACATTCATCTATGTATCTTTATTTAGGAAGAGGTACTCGTTGTCAGATTTAATTCTAGTTTACTGATTTAAACAAAAAAAAAAAAAAAAAATTAATTGATCAATAATCATTACTTAAATAAGGCCTTTCTTTGAGCCTTAATTGTGGAATGTGAAGTGTCTCCTCAAATTTGATATCCTCAACCCAAATACGGTCCCTCTCTTACTGGTCCTTCTCCTATTTATCCTTCTAATGTTACCCCTGCCACATCCTCCATAACTTGCTATACCTCTTGGTGTACTTTCCAAATTAAGACCAATTCACATACTTCTACCAAATTTATGGAGCACTTAAAAATATGCACACTAAGAAGACTCTTTTTACCTAGTTTGAGAAATCAAATTTCCATCCCCCTCTTGCAATTGTTTCTCTTGAAAATCCTACTAAATTAGACCCCTCTCTCATACTCCTCATCACTAATCAAGTTAACAACTCTACCACACCTCTTTTTACCCATAATTTTTAGTTCAAGCATGAATTAGCTACTTTTATCCTCGACAATGGGAGTCAAAAGAATCTTGGGGTCCAGAATGTGGTTCAATTCCTTAACCTTCCCACCACTCCACACCTAAACCTATTTTAGCTTAGATAGTATAAAAGGAAGTCCCTTGTCTTACCGTCTCCTAGTGTTGTGAAGTGACCCTTGATATTGGAATTTTCTGAGATATTGTGGTGTGCTATGTTTCTCCACACGTGTATGCCAAGTTATTACTCATAATTCCATTCCAAAATTCTAAGCACACTATTTATCATGCTAAATATCACCAATACCACTTGGGGTATGAGGGTCGCACCTATGTGCGCACCTCCTCTTCACATAAACCAACAGAACCTGTTATTGATAAAGATATCCTTAATAAATTCAGTTTAAGCCAACATGTTTCTTTATTTTTGTTCGCCCTATCACACCAAATAACCTCACTAATTTGGTGCCCCCTCATATGGTTCCCATCCTTCAAGAATTCATAAATATATTGACACAACCCTTTGGGCTACCCCTATCACACTTTATTGAACACACAATCGATCTTATTCCCAATGATTATTTACCTAATGCCAAATTATATATAGTCACTCCTAGAGAGGCAATTGAGATAGAATACCAACTTACAAAATTCTTGACTTTAGGCCACATTCAACCTTCAGTATCCCCATGTGCATCTCACGCTTTCAGTATTCCAAAGAAGGATGATTCTGAGTGGCATCAAGAAATATATCATCTTGCCCTTAATAATGTTACCATTAAAAAATATTATTGCCTACCCTAGATTGATGATTTGTTTTACCACTTACAAGGGGATCTCTTCTTCACAAATATGGATTTGACATCCAACTACCATCAATTTTTAATTCATGAAGTAAACATATGGAATACCACTTTCAAGGAAATGTTTTGTTTATTTGAATGGATAGACATGCCATTTGGGTTAACAAATTCATTGGCCACTTTTATGATATTAATAAATGATTTGTTTATGCTACACTTGGGTAATTTTGTGGTCATTTATCTTGATGATATTTTGGTATTTAGTAAATTTTGGTAAGAACATCTACGACATGTTTGTAGAACACTTGAGTTACTATGGGCTTATAAACTTCAAGCAAAAGAGAAGAAACCGTTTTTTGGAAAACCATCAATTCATGATTTTTATTTGGTAATTATGTTTTTTTTTTCAATCATATCGATGATTTTAGAGTGGAAAATGTGCAGGAATAAGCTCACAAGAGAATTTTTACCAACGAGACCAAGTTTGGCAAATTGGTGTCTAAATCTGTATGGGAGAATTTTCAGGCATCAAACGATGTTTTTTGGGGGTAAAATATTTCTTATTTGGTGTAATAACCTTCATTTTTCATATCCTAAACATCGATACCTTTCCAACAATGTAAGAAACATGCCAATCAGAGTTTGTATGCAAACGTTATACCACTCATAAATCGCCTTTATTTTTCTCCCCGCCATAATTTGAGACGATACCATGTCAACCCCCATTATTCACAATAAAGGGGCTAGCCACATGATTAAGATGAAGAAGAAACTAGAAGAGTCTATATTATAACTCCGGTTAAAAGTTTAGGTAGCCAAACGTAATCATTAGTAGGCTATTAGGATGTTTTATAACTTGGCCTCTATTAGGAAAAGGGGTTTTATTTTTTCAACTTCATTTGTTCCATAGATGACAAAAAATATCTAAGAGGGATAGGATATAGGGTACATAGAGAGGATTTGTGTATTGTAGTAGCTCACGGGCCATAATCCATACTTCTTTGTACTCATGGCCATTTTATATTCTTAGAAACAAAGTACAGAAACCTCACCATCTAGTTGGGTTTTCTTCCAAAAGGGTTTGCCAAGTCATATCTTGTGTAAAATAATGGTTTGTGAGCTTTTATTTAACCATTATTTATTTTCAGAATAAATTTAATTTGAATGCATAAGTAATGAATAGTAATCTACATATCTAGAATATAAAGAGAAATAAGACCCTAATAGTGCATATATTAGATTTTTAAAAATAGTTATATTAGATATGTTGTGACGAACTATCTATTGGGATACCCATAACATTTTAAAGACTGTATTGGTATCAAAATAGGATTCTTTGGGTATACTCTGGATATTTGCATGGGGTTTATATCGGTTAGGCAAAAATTTATAAAATCCTAATCATGGACTATAGGTTTTAACCCCGTACAGAAATTACCTGCATACGAATTATAAAACACAGAAAATAAACAATGCGAGAGCATAACACATGAAACACATATACAGAGAGATTTTCTCTTGGATCCCAAAACTGGGACTACCAGCTTGATTTTTCATTATGTTCCTTTCAATGTTATAATACATATTTATACATGCCGAAGCATCCAATA
>APFE030821779.1:8844-29828 GCA_000404065.3 Pinus taeda
AACCATCTCGAGTGAAGAGAACCCCCCAGAGAGTCCAAGTGAGTCTAGTCGACGTCTGCTCCAGGTACAGTGAGATCCTTCCTTCACCGTCACCTTAGGAAATAATCTTAAGTTCATGGACACTAAGGTTACCAACATCAACAAATACAATGGGGGGAGCAGTCTACGATCCGATCTACGCGCAAGGGCAGAGTAACAAAGTTCAATCCCCTTGAAGGCTCCTCAACATGGTCAATCCAAGGTTTACCAAAAGGTGACCCCAGGCTCCTCGGCAATGGTCAATATGAGGTTTACCGTTTATAATACGCGCAAATCTTCTATCTTTCCCAATGAAACAGAATTGATTGTCTCAAAGGTTCAAACATGATCTCGTGATTGACTCTTTTAAGAGAAGCTTCCCAGAATGCATCAATTACAATTGGATTTATTTCCTACCGCAAGATGTATCTACTTGTTTTTTTAACTATCTTGGAGAGTTAATTACTCCCTACTCCAAGATACTAGCCTAAGCTATATTGGTGATAAGAGCCCTAGAAATAGAAAAGATTACTAGATCAATTTTAATTAAGCATTGCTTTTATGGATTGTTCTTTAAGTCAATAGGTATGGAAATGAAACTTTGATGATGTGAAGACTCGACTCCAAAAACACTAAAAATATGCACCTAAAATGATAAGCAATTCGTTTTTCTTTCAATGAAATTCTAGCTAAAGGAAAGAGTTCGAGAATGCAATTCTTTAAGAAACAATTCTTTCTTTCATCATGGAAATGGAAAGAAAATCTTTTTGTCTTTTTCAATAAGAACTAAAAATGAGACTACTAATTAAAGCTCACAATAAATCCCTTTCCCTTTTCAAAACTCGAAACTACAAAAAACAATTTGCTTCAAAAGAGATCTAAAGTTCTAGAAAAACACTCAAAACTACAAAAACTAATTTTGAGATCTAAATTTTTTTTAAAATCTAATTAAATAAAAGATTCAATTCTTTTTGAGGACGTTTTACTTAGTTGTTCAGTAAACTAAGGATTCATTTGTTCAGAATAACAAATCAATCAAAAAACATATAGATATGTTTTCTTTTGTAAAAATGAAATTCAAAACTTATAACAAACTTTGTTCAAAGATTTGCAACGAGAAAACTAAATTTGTTTCTCACAAAGGATAGATTTCACAACCAAGTCAGATTCATCAAGAAGATGAAAAGACACCAGGGTGATCTAAGGTTTCTCAAGCTTATGATCTTTGAGTCACTACAGAGACAAAGAGAAAACCACTCCAGGCATGCAAAACTTCTAGAAAATCATCTAAAACAAAAATACTATCGGAACTCACTCACAAGAGATTTTTGACAGGAAAGATAAAGATCTGGGTAGACACTAAAAATCCTAAATGAAACCTAAACTTAACTGGAAGAAGACATTTTAGGTTTTTCAAAAAAATTTACAGGGTCCGCAGGCTCCAGAAGAAACAGGTGCGGTTCTGCTTTGTTTACTAAAGGAAAAGTGCGAAGATGCTTGCACTGTCTGTGAAGAGAAAGTGCAATCCCCTGAAAACTTTGAAAAAAACAAAAAATAATCTAGATTCTAAAAACTACCCAATCCAGTATACATCAATCAAAAATCAGAAACGAAAACAATTTTCTCAAGTCAAAACAAAGGAAAACCAAAAATATGTCTAGAGGAAGATAGATTTGTTTGTATGAACTTTGAAGTAGAAAAACCTTACAACCTTTTCAGCCTTGATGTTGAACAAGCTCTTCCTGGGGTCCAAAACAGGAATTTCCTTTACTTTAACAAGCCTTGCAGTCTTCCAAATGAGATCTTAGAGGTATGTAATCTCTCCTCATAAAAACTCAACTAAAGAAGACTATGTTCCAGCAGCATTTCACCTCAAAAATATTCAGCTTCTAACCTCCCAAGTAACCAGCCCAATGCTTCTTTTTATAGTGTAGAGGAGGAGGTTACAGGTCCACCTATGAAGGGATAGAATCTTCCTTCAAAGGGATAAGCTTCTCACATCAAGGGGTTAGCTCCTTAAGGTATGGGATGGATGAACCTTAAGAGAGTGAACTTGCCACCTCAAGATTCCTTCCAGAAGCTTCTAGAAATGACTAAAAGTGAGTTTTTAGAATGTACTCATGCCTTTTTGAATTTTATAGGGGTCCACACCCAGAACACAGAGACAGAGCAGTCAAGTGCGTAGGAGACATGACCATTAGGTGCGGGACCACAGGTAATGCAAAGAGAGTGCGGAACTAGAGTTTTAAAGACTTTGAGGCCTTTCTCTTACTTTCAAGGCCTGATATGAGGAACTGGTGTTTCAGACTTGCAGAGGGGGAAAGTATGAGTGATAATGAACTCACACAGATAGCAGAATGTCAAGGTGACAATTTTTAGTGCAACACACCACCATTTTCAACAAGGGAATCCCAAGAACGACATTAAAAAGTAAGTCGAGGAACCTACTTCTAATAATATAAAAATTTGTTACTTGCGGAGGAAGGTTTGGTTGTATGTTTTTCTATCATATTCGGCTGCTAATGAATTTTCTTGAAGAAAATGAGATAAATCTTCCATATTTCTTACTGAATAGTCTTCGAAAGATGTCAGGGAATGTTCAAAGGAGAATTTTGTTCATAGATAATACAATGTATCACCATGGTCTAGTCAAAATTCTTGTTGAATATCATCTCCAAAACATAGGTGCTAATCGAGAAAGATTTCTAGTAAGAAATCACTTTCAGGGAGAAACTCATGGGCAGCCAAATAGCAGCAGACCTAAGAGGGGAAAGAAAAGAAAAATTGATAGGACACAGGAACAAGAACCACAACAACCACATAAACTGTCAGAGGATGACATCCCTCTTGCAGAATTTTTAGAGAAAATAAACAAAATAAATGTTAGAAGGAAGAAAGTTAGTAAAGAGACAAATATTTCACCACAAACAGAGAACCCTAAAACCGAAAGGAAGAAAACTCAAAAGATCCCTATCATAGGTGTTGAGCGATGGAAAAGGTATGCATTTGCCATTTATTTCCTTATCTTTTCCTTTGAATCATAGCTCCTTTACATTCTAAAATGGTAATATGTTAAATAATTATGGTAGAATTAAGGAGATTTGTGATTGATACAAAATAACTGATTATTGTCTTTTTCTATACAGAAAATGAAGGAAATGGAAAACCACTATTTGAAAGGAAAAGACAAAGCAGAAGCGATTGTTGTCCCTTCCCCAGGAAGCTGTATCCAGACAAGGAGATCAAGATCGGAGCGCATAATCCAGGAGAAGAAAGGGAAAGCGCAACATCAGCGCAAGAAGACAAAACGATAAACTAGAAATAAAAGATAGAGCGAATCCCTCAGGATCCTTTGATCCTGAGGGATCGCTACTTCAAAACTTATCTGTACTCTTGATATATCTACCTAGCTATTATAAAAATGGATAGTGCTTATAGCCCAGGGGGCATGTATTATCATTTTGTAGAAATTATTGTTGTAATCTCAACTTTGATCATGGACTCTCTTTAAAGAGTGATTGCTGTAAACTTTGCCATACATGATTAATATATAACTCAGTTGCTATTCCATTATCTAAGCCTAGAGTAAACTCAGCGATGCTTCACTGGTGGCTAAGGGCCCGACCCTGGTGGATTCACCTGCTTGTTGTATCACTATTTTACAATTACAGTCTTGTGTGGTTTGATTTCCTTTGCATTTCCTTAATTCGCTTTATTCAGTAATCTTTTATTTATGAACATTTCGCGGAATTTCTTTGTTATATCGAAATCATAATTGGATTGCGTTGGTGATAAAATTATTAACTATAACTTGAAATGTCCTACTGTTCATTCTCTAATACTGCACTGTCTAATTCAGATTGTTGTTCATTTAATTGCTGCTCACTTATAATTGTGACTGTTGTTCAATTAAGTTACTGTTCAATTATAACTGCAATTGCCGTTCCTTTAATACCTGTGATTAATTTTCATGCTGCTAGAATAAGGTTGTTGATTCAATTTAACTTATAGTCGCTGTGTGCTTCCAGTTGATTTTCTTTGTTGTTCCGTTGGAATAGGATTGTTGTTCAATTCATTTATGTTAGGATAAACTTTGTTGTTTAATTCATTCATGATAAATCAAGCTTTATTATTCAGTTTTTCAATAGACTTAGTTGATGTTCCTTTTCTGTCAATTGAAGTTCTATTTCCGGTTATTTTCTTTAGTGTGGATTGAAGGATCTACAACTATAAAGGACACTGACTACCACTGTTTAAGTTCTCAGATTGGAGATCTTGCCTATGATTGATTTTCATTTGCATCAATTTATAGGGGAGAGAGTTATCATTAATGAGTCCTCGACTGATGATTGTTTGAGTGAATGATTTAGTTACAGAACATTTCAGTTTCTTGTTGTTCCAATTAGATTTTGTTTCCAGCATTCATCTATCTTTGCATTTTAAAGCACTATACTGCAAAACATTACTGTTGAGCAAGTGACCGCCTCAGACTGAGTACACTATTGAGATAAAAAATCATCCCTAGGTTGATAATTAATGTAGGATAAATAGGGGTTACAAAGACACCTTTTATACCAGAAAGCTTGTCATGGCGGACATTTCGCAGACCGCAGAACTGGTCACAAGGTTTTACAAATAGGCTATTATTGGCCTACAATCTTTAAAGATGCTAAGAAGTTTGTACAAGCCTGTGATAGTTTCCAAAGGGCAGGATGCCCTGGGCAATCCGATGAAATGCCTTTGCAGCCACTGTTAGTAATTGAGCCATTCGAGCGTTGGGCACTCAACTTTATTGGTCCGATTAACCCATCATCAAATCATAAAACATACATATTGGTAACAACAGAATATGTTACCAAAGGGGTTGAAGCAGAGGCACTACCAAGAGCTACAAAGAACTCTGTGTTTCATTTCTTGTTCCAAATATTTGTGTGATATGGCCTCCCGAGGGACATAATTACAGAAGGAGGGCCACAATTTGTAGGTAATAAAATTGCTTCAACATTAAAAAACTACCACATTTGGCACAAAATTACAACCCCTTACCACTCGCAGGCAAATGGCCAAGTAGAGAGCACGAATAAGGTGATAGAGGGAATACTTACAAAAATAGTTGCATCACACAAATGTGACTGGGCTTTAAGATTGTCAGAAGCCTTATGGGCATATAGAACAATGTGGAGAAATACCACTGGCCATTCGCCATATCAGCTAGTATTTGTGAAAGAACCCATCTTTCCGATAGAATTCGAGATACAAACATTAAGAACAACACAGGAGGTGGGTTTGAATTTAAATGAGGCCTAGACTAACAGATTACAACAAATTAACGAGCTAGATGAAATCAGGCTCTTGGCTCTTCAACACATTGCATTAATTCAATAGCAGAGAGCAAAATGGCACAAAACCCTGATCAAAAAGAAAATCTTCCATGAAGGAGATTGGGCACTCCTATATGATTCTAGGTTTCAGGATTTTCCGAGAAAAATCCAGACTCGATGGCTTGGGCCATATGAAATACAGAAAGTGCATGATAATGGCACCATTACTTTGACTACTATTGACGGATCTGGACATTCGTTTAAAGAAAATGATCATCGAGTGCGACTGTACCATAAAACTCCTACTCGGGAATCCTTTTACCAGCAGCTATAGGAAGATTTTGATATGCAGATTCTTGCTGAGGAAAATAACCTTCCTCGGCATTAGTTCACTGAATAACTCTTTTGCTTCCAAATTTTGTATATAATTTTTTCTTTCCTGCTTGTATAAACTACTTTCTGTACAGAGTTTTTCTTCCTGCTGTTCCTTTTCAAAGGAACGACACTTCTGCATTTTTGCTATTTCTTTTCAAAGGAACAACACTTTCGCATTTTTGCTGTTCCTTCTCAAAGGAACAACACTTTCGTATTTTTGTTGTTCCTTTTCAAAGGAACAACACTTTCGCATTTTTGCTATTGCTTCTCAAACGAACAACACTTTCATATTTTTGCTGTTCCTTTTCAAAGGAACAACGCTTTCATATTTTTGTTGTTCCTTTTCAAAGGAATGACACTTCCACATTTTTGCTGTTCATTTTCAAAGGAACGACATTTCCGCATTTTTGCTGTTCATTTTCAAAGGAATGACACTTTCGCATTTTTGTTGTTTCTTTTCAAAGGAACAACACTTTCGTATTTTTGTTGTTCTTTTTCAAAGGAACGACACTTCCACATTTTTGTTGTTCCTTTTCAAAGGAACGACATTTCCGCATTTTTTCTGTTCCTTTTCAAAGGAATGGCATTTCCGCATTTTTGCTATTCCTTTTCAAAGGAACGACACTTCCACATTTTTGTTGTTCCTTTTCAAAGGAACGCCACTTTTGCATTTTTGTTGTTCCGTTTCAAAGAAACAACATTTTCGCATTTTTTGTTGTTCCTTTTCAAAGGAACAACATTTCCGCTAGATTGCATTTTTGTTGTTCCTCTTAAAGGAACAACACCTCCACCAGATTGCATTTTTGTTGTTCCTCTTAAGGAACAACAGCTGTTCCATCTAAAGGAACAACACTTTCTAAGAGAATTTTTTGTATGTGTGCTTCTTAAAGAACATCGTTTAGAGAATTTTTGTGAATGATGGTTCACTGTTCATGATCCCTTCAAGGCACAGATATAAATTTATGCAAGGATACAAAAACTAGAGGATACTGAAATCAACAAACCAAAGAAAAATCATTATCTTTAGAGAAAATGATTTGTATCGATAAGAAAAAAAGGAAAGGACACAACTATTTATATCACTTTGTTGTCTTTATTTTCACTAAAACTAATTTGATTGATTACTTTCATCATGTTGGTTCTTCCCTAATCTTCATAATTCTCTTTGATAATTATTATTGAATAAGAATAAGGGCATATTTTCCTCTATTGAGATGTTCAGACTTCTTCCATCATCCCTACTCTTAAGGAGTGTTGAGCCATCCTCTGTATATAAATAGGAAAGTGCTATATAAGAGAAAAGAGAAAAAAAAAGGAAAAGAAAAAATATATATGATTACTAACAATTCTATGATTTGTCAGATGAAGGATAGGGGGTCTCATCAATAGCCAGCCTACCATGATCACAAGGAAGTAGTGAAGTGGCATTCCCACTATGGCCACCACACCAGGGTTATGATCCAAGAGGCACATCAGAAAAATAAAAAAGTCCTTGGAACAGGAGGTCTCATCACGAGTGAGCCTGCCCACCTTTCACTCCTTCCTGGTGAATGGCATTGTGATTCATTTGGTTACCAAGCCAGCACAATGACCTCCATTCTGACATCACAAAGCACTTTCCTAGGCATACATAAAGGATTATGGTTCCAAGGGTGAAAAAGCAACTTTGTCAAGGTTATGAACACCTGTGGGCAACAGAGCTCTACTAATGGTATTGAAGTCATATTTTTCACACATCACTAGTCATTATAAACCCTTTTCTTATATCTTTATCTTGATTTCAAATGAGATTATGCTTTAAAATCTTTTCAAACCTCTTACACATGAAATATTGTTTGAAATTCAATCATAATGGTTAAAGTGGATAATGACCGCATAAGCATTTTTACTTACGACAGTTGTCCTCTTCCCTATTTTTCGCATCATTTCATAGCATTTCCATATCTATTCGTGATTTTCATCATAAGCCTCGATTTCATTAATTCGCTACCTTTTGCAATCATGTCATGGATATATACGTTGTTCCTTTTTTTTTGTACGGTTGCCGTCCAATACGTCACTCCTCCATTTGCCGGTCAAGGACGACCTAGAATATTTTAGGGGGGCGCGGGTGATCTCCAAAATACACTAGTAGACATGTCAATTCCTTATTTGGAGGTACTACGACTCCATCAGATCTCGAAAATAGCAATTTTAATGGTATTGACATTTTCCAATATGCACAACTATGTTGTTCCATTGTCATTTCTGTGTTTTGAAAAATTAACAGTCTGCTAAGCTTAGACAAAATGGGAGGCAAAGCAATACGCAGTGAACCACAAGTGCTAATAATTTCCGACGCTGCACGAGCTTCTGGAAAGAGCAGGATGGATCAATTACCTTACACGGCTACAACAGTCCCATGAAACCGTGGCCATTGAATTTCTACAGAATTTGCAGGAAGATTATTCCATGGTGAGGGGAAGGCAAATAACGGTAACAAAGGCGGTAATTGCCTAAGTATCTAGACTACCAACAGTCAGACCAGTATGGACCTAGAAAAAAGTAAGACTTCAAGATGCCATAGCCATCTTCCGGGACGAAGGACAAAACCTTACCGTCAAAGGAAAATGAGTCCTGCCTCCAACTCTAGGAGAACCATGGGCAGAATTAGCCAGAATAGTGCAAAGTTATATCACATGTGATGGGAGAAAGGATGTGGTAAGACCATGCCATCTCAAATTATTAGCATTATTAAGACAGAAATGCGCTGTAAATTTGCCTGCATATTTAATTTCTTTATTGCATGACGCCACTCGGAGCATAAGGAAATCACGTCATACAAAAATGGTAGTAAGTCATCATGGTTTAATTCGATTAATAGTCAGTTATAGTCTTTCTCACCAGCAGTCTAGTTGGGAAGAATTGGTATTTTCAATAGACGGGGGATTGACCTTACCAGCCCCGAAAATAAAAAGAACCACCAGCACATCAACTAGACCACAGAAACGCAGACAGTCCCTCAGATCGAGGAGAAGTAGGGGAATGTTGGGAAATCTCCAAGATAACAGTAGCCAACCCTTAGAAATACTGGACTCCGAGGATGAGCAACCCCCACAACTCAAAGGAGTGGAAAATGTGGAAGAAGAATGGGAAGAAGAATTGGAAGAAGAATTGGAGGAAGAAACTGAGCGCTCTGGTGCAAGTCCACTACAAAGTCCATTGTAGGAAGGCGAATTGGCCCAAATTTTGGCCAATATGGGTGAATATATTCAACCACAAAGCCTACTCAACCTCAATATTGAGGCAACACAATCACAGGAGCACTCTGCTCACAATGAGAGTGCATCCGAGGAGATGAATGAAGAGGAAGAAGAAGAAGCACAGTCACAGGAACACTCTGCTCACAGTAAGAGTGCATCCGAGGAAATGAATGACAAGGAAGAAGAAGAAGCAGAAGCCACTCGAGAAGTGGCAGAACAAACTAGGGTTACCTCTCCTGAGGAACCAAATCGGGATGACGAGAACACTGAAGAAGTGTTCCAAATAGAAAATATGGAAACAAGCCAAGGCGAGGGCACAGTCCCTGAAGAACAAAACCAAACTAAGCAGCCAAGTCCAGTCAAGGAACAACTGTTCCTCCCAAGAAAAAGAATAAGAAGATGAATTAAATTAAGAGGTTGCGAAAAGAAAAACCAAGGCTACTAAATGTAATAAAACAACTTAGACAGCAGATAAGGGCCCTAAAAATGGGTAAAATCTCAAAAAGAACCCCAAGAACAAGAGATGCAGCCACCCGAATGAAACCCCGTAAAATAAAGGCCACAGGGGACTCAAACCAAGCCCATATCCATTCAGGACAGCAAGGAACAATATGCAGTTGTTACAGACGCAACGGCCCAAACAAAAGATACACCAGTCTGTAATAAGGATGTCCAAATAGAGGCATTGTCCTCTAGTGTCACGACTGACTAGACAATTTATGATAGAGAGGCACAGACTGTAGGAACCAGATGTCACAATAAGAAGATCTAGGTAGATCTTCAACCCAAAAATGTTTTGATGGAAAATGACCCTGGGGTAGTAAAACTCCAAGAGGATCTGGCACAGGCTCAACAGACTATAGAAAAGCTCACAGAAGAGACTGTTCCTTGCGAAAAATATCAAAAGTTATAGCAGCAAGTAAAAAACATCAATGCATCAGAGAGCAAGGCCTTCGATAAATGTCGAAGGGCAGAGGAAAAAGTCGAAAAAGTAACAAATAGACTAAAAATAGTAAGGAGTCAAATGGATATTCTCTGTTCTCTATATACATATGTCCTAGCATGTAGGGCCTCTGCCAAAAATTATGCTTTGTTTTTATTACAAAGATATTTGCAATTAAAAATTAAAGCTGTTAAAGCAGGGAAACCTATAGAATTGAAAACTGTTGATGATTTTATAAATTGTTGTAAACACTATGGAGTCAAAGTTCAGCGTTTACTCTGTGAATTTTATTTTCATAATTTTATCTTGGAAGAGGAAATGGAGAAGAATCCCAGTCCTTTTGTGGGAGATATCCAGTTTCAAGGATTCATTTCGTTTGCTGCCAACCAGTTAAAGTGGCTCAAGGCCCATAACACCTTTCAGAGACAAGAAAATGGGTTAGACCTTTGGGTTAGGGGTGAACCGAAAAACCCATTAAAACTGTGGATGAAGCATAAAATCCTAATGAAAACAGAGGGTGTGATTCAGACATTGGGACCCATCCACAAAGACATTGTCCAACAAGGGGTAGAATATTTCCTGACTATCAAAGACCTTGCCGTAGCAGTAGCTAAACTCCGATGGAAGACTTCCAATCGGAATATTCAGGACAGAGAGCTATTCAATTACAAAAATTTTAAGTTAGCTGCCGATCGCCTGGTTACCTATAGTAACCTCATCTTAAGGGAAGGACCGTATTGGCTAGGTTGTAGATTTCGAAGCCCTATTATCTGGTATCCTGTAGCAGAATATAAGGCCATCTATGAATTACCTAAAGGGTAGACAAGGCGCATTTTTGAAGTTTTAGCTACACATCATGGTTTTAGACCAATTCATGAAAATCCCTCTCCAGCCTATTCCCTAACTACCTTGCATGTAAATTACATGGTTTTCATGAGGGCATGAAAAAGGGTAAGAAGGGGGGTGTGTTGAGCAATGGAAAAGGTATGCATTTGCCATTTATTTCCTTATCTTTTCCTTTGAATCGTAACTCCTTTACATTCTAAAATGGTAATATGTTAAAGAATTATGATAGAATTAAGGAGATTTGTGATTGATACAAAATAATTGATTATTGTCTTTTTCTATATCGAAAATGAAGGAAATGGAAAACCACTATTCGGAGGGAAAAGACAAAACAAAAGCAACTGTTGTCCCTTCCCCAGGAAGCCGTATCCAAACAAGGATATCAAGATCAGAGCGCATAATCCAAGAGAAAAAAGGGAAAGTGCGGCATCAGCGCAAGAAGACAAAATGATAAACTAGAAATCAAAGATAGAGTGAATCCCTCGGGATCCTTTGATCCTGAGGGATCGCTATTTTCAGAACTTATCTATACTCTTTATATATCTGCCTGGCTATTATAAAAAGGGACAACGCTTGTAGCCCAGGGGGCATGTATTATCATCTTGCAGAAATTACTATTGTAATCTCAACTTTGATCATCGACTGTCTTTGAAGAGCGATAGCTGTAAACTTTGCCATACATGATTAATATATAACTCAGTTGCTGTTCCATTATCTGATCCTGGAGTAAACTCAGCGGTGCTTCACTGGTGGTTAAGGGCCCGACCCTGGTGGATTCACCTACTTCTTGTATCACTATTTTACAATTACAGTCTTGTGTGGTTTGATTTGCTTTGCATTTCCTTAATTCGCTTTATTCAGTAATCTTTTGTTTATGAACATTTCCGGAATTGCTCTGTTATATTGAAATCATAATTGGATTGCATTGGTGACAAAATTATTAACTATAACTTGAAATGTCCTGCTGTTCATTCTGATCTAATACTACGTTGTCTAATTCAGATTGTTGTGCATTTAATTGCTGCTCACTTATAATTGTGATTGCTGTTCAATTAAGTTACTGTTCAATTATAACTACAATTGTCATTCCTTTAATATATGCGATTAATGTTCATGCTACTAGAATAAGGTTGCTGATTCAGTTTAACTTATAGTCACCGTGTGTTTCCAGTTGATTTTCTTTGCTATTCCGTTGGATTAAGATTGTTGTTCAATTCATTTCTATTAGGATAAACTCTGCTATTTAATTCATTTCTAATAAATCAAGCTTTGTTGTTCAGTTTTTCAATAGACTTAGTTGTTGTTCCTTTTCTATCAATTGAATTGCTATTTCCAGTTATTTGCTTTAGTGTGGATTGAAGTATCTACAACTGTAAAGGACATTGACTACCGTGGTCTAAGTTCTCAGATTGGAGATCTTGCCTATGATTGATTTTCATTTGCATCAGTTTACAGGGGAGAGAGTTATCATTACTGAGTCCTCAACTGGTGATTGTTTGATTGAATGATTTAGTTACAGAACATTTCAGTTTTTTGCTGTTCCAATTAGATTTTGTTTCCAGCATTCATCTATCTTTGCATTTTAAAGCACTATACTGCAAAACATTAGTCTTGAGCAAGTGACAGCCTCAGACTGAGTACACTCTTGAGACAAAAAATCGTCCCTGGGTTGATAATTAATGTAGGATAAATAGGGGTTAAAAAGACACCTTTTATACCTCAACAATAGGTCTAAGAAGGAGTACCCGACTCAACTCATCAAAAGAATTACCCTCAAAGAGCATAAATCATGTAAATGTAGAAACAGAAGAAAACTCAGAGGCAGAAAAAGATTAAGGAATTTCTCCAAGAACAACGCCAAGAGTTTCATCACCAACTGTCACCTTGCCTCCTTAGAGTCCAAGACGAAGAACGCCAGAAATTGATCTGGTGCAGCAAGAGATCTATGATTATATTGAATCCCTGGAGAAAAGGGATGCAGCAAGAACATCAATTCTAATTCAAGAGGAAGAATAAGTCCCATTTAATGAACCACAAGAACCTCTAGTAATCAATATATTAAAATTGGAAATCTTCAAACTGGAGACATAAATAGGTACATTCAAAATAAAAATCAAGCCTTGAAAGCACAAATTGAAATCCAAATAGCTAGGAGTGACAACCTCCTTTTACATCTAAGTCTGTGGTTTAATAAGAACAAGAAACTGAAGAAGAAAAATAGGGTTTTACGGAGACAATTTATGAAATTGAAATATAAGATCCTCATGAGGAAACCAAGGATGGAAATGACTTGAAAGAAAGTGAAAAGGATGAAGTTAGATGTACTAGTAGAAGTGTCCAAGAAAATGAAATAGTTCAATAAAGATGTCACTTTTTCGTTTTTTATGAAGACATACAAAATCTTCAGTGTGGGGGAATGTAGAGTTCCATAACTGTTTTGTTTTGAAAACCTTTTTCCTCCATTTTCCTCTTTTTCATCATTGCTATCAACTCAATAAAAGAAATAAATCATATTTTTTGATAAGGTAAAGACTCTTATATGTCTTATTTTTCATATTCATTAACGTGCCTTATTGTTATGTTAAAGATTGCATTAGCTATAGAATTAACATGATTCTGCAGCTACCTCTATGCTTTGTGGGGTTCTAGTGCGCCAATGAAGCAAAGAAGCACATGGGTAGTTGAGGATCGATCCACTCATGGATCTCCTCCTATTCGCTCAAGCCAATTCACTGAAGGAATCACACAGTGGCATGGTCAAAGGCATGGGTCAAACACATAGCAACAAAAGTCTGAATGCATAATGTTTCTCCAATTTTCTTTCCAAATAGAAAATCAATGAGATAATGTTTTTTTTTCTGTTTAGTTTCAAATTTGAATAAGGATTGATTAACAAACCTATAGGCGTAGAAGTCTCAAACTATTGAGCAAACATTTTATATATAAGTATGTATCCTCTGTAAAGGATAGAAATGAAGTAATAGTTAATTTCTGAAGAATTGTGAAACAAACCTTTGTTCTCATATTGAATTAAAGTTACCTTTATGTGATTCGATGCGTATGTGAGCATAATTTACACCTACTGGATGCAAAGGGCCCTTGTATAAAGTCGAGGTTTTAGTTTATTTCATTTCATCACTTTCTGTTGTTTTCATTTAATCACTTTCTGTTATCACATTATCATTGCATTCTAGTTTAGTTTCATCACTTCGTTGTTTTCATCATTTCGTTATAACTCAGTTTTTTCATTATTTCGTTTGCACTTACATTTATTCACGGTCATTTAATGGTTTAGTTCTTCAATCGTTTTTTCGCTTAATTACAATCAATATTTTTGTTCTTTTAGAATTAGAACTTGTATCTACTCTGTAGTCAATAATTAGAAGATTACTTTCATGCTCTTTAGAATCAGAATTTGTATATATTTTGTAGACAAGATTTTGAAAGATCGTTAGAATAATTTGAATTTCAATACTCTGTTTTATAGCAGCAAGGTGTTTACATAGGTTCATAATTTTAGAATGATTAACATAATATATTTTAGGATGATACTCAATATAGATATGACCTGGTAGATTAATCTAATAGTAGCTTAACTTCAACTTTAATTTGAAGAAATCTAACTCTAATCTAATAGGAATCTAGATAACAACGAAAATCCCAAAACAAACATAACCACCATCTTACAAACTAAAGGAAAGGGTTCTAGCATATATAGTGCACATGCACTTCATAATTTTACCAACTCTGGTCGCTAATTTATGCTTGCAATTTAAGAACATCAAATTTACCAAGCAGTCGAACAACGAATAATAATGCAGAATATGGTGCAGTGATTGAGCTATTATTTGATTCCATTGCATTTGGCATTCGTTGGTTGATCATTAGGTTAGATTCACAAGTCGTGGTATTACATTTGAATGGTGTTTATTCAGTTAGAAGGGCTTCCATGTTAATAATGTTTTTGAGGGTTCATCTCTTAGAAAAATAATATGATTATATTGAGTATCAATGTATTTCAAGAAATTTAAACACATTAATAGATGCATTAGCTAATTATGTGTTAAATTGAGGCTTGTAAGACATTTGTAAAGAAATCAATGAAATATTCATCCATATATTGTACAAGATAGAGTAAAATAGAAGTAGTAGCTTTCATTAGATAAGTGTCTATAAAATTGTGGCTTTTACAAAAAATGGCATCCAAATACATGAGACCCCGTGGCCTTTATATTCCGAACATGTCGATACATCATCAAAAATAAAAAATCTAGCACTTAGACTAGTGACTACACATGATGATGATCATGGTAGCATAAAATAGCACATGCTACTCATCGTAGAAAATGACTAATAGGTATTGGAACCCTTGCAGTATGCCTTTGGTAATAGAAAGGCAAATCATCCATCACGTCATCCTGGATGTCCAAGTTAAACCTCTCAAGGTTGTGCTCTATCTTTGTTAGTGTCTCTGCCACATTCAGGTTCAGCACTATGGGAGCTACTGGCTTCTCACCACACCTATCATATTTACGTAATCCAACTGGTCTCACTGGGGCCACATCTGCATGATCATTTTGGATAATTAGTTTTGGATGCCAAAACATAAAGAAAAATGAAAATTTTCAAAAATCAACCAAATTTTGAATTTTTACCCATATCGCCCCACTGCATCCCAAGAGGCAGTGGCATGTCTGAAACTCCTGTGTAGTCCATCCTTACATACATAAAATATTCAATCATGATGATTTTATTTTCCATCCACTTGAAGAAGTCAGGAGTATATATGATTGTTGATCCTAGGCCGCCTCCATGGCATGCCATATGTGTAACCCATTTCTGTATGCGAGGGTCATGAGGTCCTCTTGTCTCTACAACTACCTGTGGAGCCAGAAGAGGAATCCGCTCCAAATAAAAGAAAAATAACAAAGGCACCATACCCAAAGTTTTTGAGTTTGTCTATTTTGACCTTGGTTAGTTTCCCCTTTAGATTGACAACTACAACCTCGCTCCAGTTGAATATGGTAGGTTGCAAACACTCTACGATGGTTTGCATATGATCCTTCATGAGAAAATGCAAAGCTTCACTACCACACAACCATGCAACATGAACTTGATCGAATTCAAAGGAATTTTTGCTATGGTCTTGATTTCAATTCACCCATCTTTGAGAGCAACCTGTCTAGGCAATGTTGTAGCAAATAGGTGGAATTTGTTTCGCCACCTCTCTTATGCCCATAAAGATTGATTTCCATCCCAAGAGTGGAATTCCACTCAGAAAGTAAATGTCATCAGCATCAATGACAAGTGTATGGTCTCAGACTATGAAAAATTCTTCTTGAACATTCCACTTCCCCACCATCCATTGTAGCAAGTCTAATTGGGCCCTCATGCTCGAAACAATGAAAAACTTGTACAAGCCACATTTTGTTAAGGCATGTATGGTTGCTGGATGGTTTAGAGAAGCTATCTCTTTCTCTTCGTGCTCACGTCCTCTCCATTCCATATTTGAAGTTCAAAACCCTGCAAATAAACATAAAATATCATTAGAAGTAATCATGGAGAAAGTTAGCAAAGAATTTGGGTGTTTTCTATTTCATTTTTTATGCCCTCAATGCTGCACACAATGGACTATTATGAATAGTGTGTATGTGTGTGGTTTATTCCTTAGAAAATACGCATATAACATTAAAAAACTATCAATGTGCATAGGCCTGATAAGGGTGACCTGCACACATCGAGGGCGAAAATTGTTTTGAAAACCCTCCCCAAAAAACCAAAATCTACAGTGAAATGCTAAATAAAAGGAATGAAAATGAAGAGCTTGGATGATCCAGGTGGAGGTTAGTGGCCACTTACCTATCTCACTTGGACTCCCACCACTGTCTCTCTCAGTTTTTTTTTGTTTCCTTATTTGTAACACAATTTACTATTTTTGGCAGTTTTTCAGGTCCTTAACTTCCGGAGCCATTTTGAGGCCCTAAACGACGCTTTTTTTGCTAAAACCAGGGCCAAAATGACTTCATAATTGTTGTTGGCCATTCAAAAGTTGTATTCCTTGGATAGATTTGTATAACAAGGTATTGTGTGCATCAAACGAAGATCGTATGCCAAAGTTACGACCCCGGGAAGTTGATGTACCAATTTACTGAAACGAGGCCCATAGTTTGGCGCTTCATCTCATAGGGTTAGGTTTTTGGATGTTTAGGGTTTTCCATTGTTTCTCAATAATAAATAGGCCTTTGAGCCTCATTGTAACTTAGGTCAGAGGCATGTAGCCTTCACATCTCTTCTCAGAGATAAGCTACCATCACCCGAGCTAGTCTTATTTCCATTATGTTTATAAGCATATTTCAATATTTGATATTAATGAAATGAAGTATTATTTTTGCTACATATCTGTATTTTTTTGCATTCTTGTTTAAATCCAGATTAGTGGTATCAGAGCAGTCTACTCTTTCTCTATTATTCTTTGCATGCCCCCAATGAGGTCGAGATATATGGAGTTAGGGCTTGAACTGGTCGAACCTTTACAAAGACTAGCCTCACAAATCTCGACGACCTCCCATGGCGGGTGAAAAGAAAGATGAGGGGGTAGGGGATCCTATCAAAATCTTGCTCGTCGAAGCCTTCAAGCGACAAAGGAACATGATGATGGACAACTTTGCTTAGATCCTTCAGTAACTACCTAGGGGCATCGCATCTACTTCCAACAGCTACTCTAGAAGTGCCACACCCTTTAAGGTACAAGTTAACTTCGATATTCCCATATTTAAGGGCCATATAGATGCGGATTCCGTAGATAAATGGTTAAATCTGTTAGAAGGATACCTTTTTGTTCATGATTTTTTGAGACGGGAAAATATCACATTTGCACTTCTCAAAGACGACCCCCATGTCAAGGACTAGTGGGAAACCTACTGTGAACAAAAGGATGAAAGTACAACATCACTGTTTTCAGCTGCACCCACTTGGAATTCATTCTGTGATGCCATCATAGAGTAATACTACCCTGTCAGAAGCTATGAGGATAAATACATAAATTGGACCACACTGCTACAGGGAAGGGACTAAGACATACTAGAGTTTACCAATATTTTTCATACCCTTTGCTCAAAGGTTGGTATCAAGAATTCTGAGCGGCATTTGGTTCTCAAATACCACAATTGCCTACACAGGTACATGCATGACAAGATGGAGTTCCTGGAAATCTACTCACTTGGCACGATGTATCAATACATTGTCAAGATCGAGCAAAAGTTTAAAAAAAAGAAGCGAGACTTTGGATCTTCAAATTTGAAGAACAAAGGACAAAGCCAAGGTGGGGTGACCCAAGACAACCCATTGAAGCTGCAAGAAAAGAACACCACCACGAAGTCAAAGAAGGACGCATGAAAGTGGTATGATATCCATAAGAGCCCCACTCACAACACAAGTGAGTGTCGGGCCAAGCAGTCACTAGTGGCCAAGTTGAAGGCTTCAGAATTAGATGCATGTTCTGATCCTGAGTCAGAACCTGACAAGAGGAACGAAAAAGGGAAGAATATTATTGATGCAGAGCCCAATGCCATTATTTCCACCGCTAATATCCATAAGAATGAGCCTGAAGATCTAGAGGAGGGGAAGAGTCTTTTTCACTCACAAATGTGGGTGAAGGGTTCACCGCTGCAATTCATTGTTGAAAGTGGCAGCCAAAAGAACCTCATTTCAGTAGAGGTCGTGAAGTGGTTGGGCCTACTAACCACATCACACCTGCAGTCGTACAACATCAGGTGGCTTCACCAAGGATGAGATCTTCGAGTCAGCGAACAGTGCCTCCTTCCTTACAACATCAAGCCCTTCACATATGAGGTATTAGGTGATGTTGCTCCTCTCAGCGTTTGTGATGTATTACTAGGGCAAGCATACTTATGGAAGCGAGATGCTATATATGAGTCTAGACCTCGCTCTACGATTATTTCTTTGGGTAATACTTTATACAGGATACCGAAGGTAGCCCCACCTACCATCACCTCTTTGATCTTTGCTAAGAAATGCAGTAAGATCATCTCCAAGGCTAGGAAATTTATTTTCTTTCTAGTTCGCTCTCAAAGTAAGTGGAATATTGTAGCCACATCCATGGCCCCCAGAAAGGGTTCCTCCATACAATAGAAGTAGGTGGATACAGTCATGAAAGAATACAGGGACATATTCCCCTCACCCATAGGGGTACCATTGCATTGTCAGGTCAAGCATTTTTTCAATATGACTCCTAGAGCACCTCTACCCGATAGGCTGATATATCGCCGCTTCATTGTGGAAAATGCCAAGTACAATCAGTGACATGATCAACATTATGTGCCACACAAGTTTCAGGTGGGCGATAAAGTCTGGTTGCATTTGCAGAAAGAACGCCTTACAAGAGCCCATCGAAAGCTTAGACCACTTCGATATGGTCCTTACACCATTACCAAGGTTGTGGGAAATAATGCTTTGGAGCATATAATTCCCCCATTCCCTCACTTGCACCAAGTGTTCAATGTGGACCGCCCTCGACCATTCTTCCCACCATTACTAGACACATCAGATATTGCAGAACATCTCACCAGGGACCAAGTTCAGTAGAAATTTCCCCATCTCACGGAAGCACTCAACGTAATGGGGACCATTTCTTCCTAAGGAGGGAGGAATGATCGAGGTGGATGATAGTAGCTACCCGCCTATCTCACTTGGACCTTCCCCACTGTCTCTTTCAGTTTTTCAGTTTCCTTATTTGTAGCACAAATTACTATTTTTGGCAATTTTTCAGGGCCCGAACTTTCGAAGCCGCATGGGACTTTGACTGATGTTGGCCATTCAAAATTTGTAGTCCTTGGATATATCTTTCTAAGGAGGTATTGTGCACATCAAATGAAGATAGTATGCCAAAGTTACGACCCCGGGAAGTTGATGTACCAATTTACCGAAACGGGGCCCATAGTTTGGTGCTTCATCTCCTAGGGTTATGTTTCTGGTTTTTGAGGGTTTTCGATTGTTTCTAAATAATAAATAGGCCCTTAAGCCTCATTGTAACTCAGTTCAGAGGCATGTACCCACCACATCTCTTCTCAGAGAAAAGCTACAATCACCTGAGCTAGTCTTATTCGCATTCGGTTTGTAAGCATATTTCAGTATTTGATATTAATGAAATGAAGTATTATATCTTCAGCACCTTTGTATTTATGGTTATATCTATATTTTGTTGCGTTCATGTTTAAATCCAGATCATTGGAGAGATAATCTACTTGGAGAAGACGAATCGCAATTTCGCCCAATGGTTTGTCAAGAATCAACTTCTGACGTTTCTCGTGAAAATGACCTCTACCACTCTCAAAAGGTTTAAAACACAAATGGTCAAATTTTGTTTACTTTTGGGCTTTTTATAAGTTTTTTAAGCTTATTTAAATATTATTGTTTTCCCATTGACTTTTAAAATCCAAATATATGGTTTTTTTCACTTTATTTTTTAGCAGATATGATTATTTTGAGTGTAACTGTGCAGATTATAGGTTATTTATAGGAACATATCATTTTGGTATTGAGTATATTTTTATCACTTTTTCAAACTCGTTAAAACTTATGAAAAAGTGAAACCGTGGGGTTCTCTTTACGCCCTTTTTATACTCCCTAAAAACAAAAATATCGTTGAATACTTGATTGTTCGAACTCGTAAAAGTAAATGAACAACCGTTTATTTAGCATAAGTTTACCCCTTTTACATACTGAACCAAAATATCTACGAAAAATGTATACATTGACTAATCATGGTCAATAGAGTTCTCTCCTACATTATTTTACACTTTTTTGGGCTTGAGGGACTCAATTTACGAAAAATGACACTGTGGAGTTGACTTATGTTTGTCTCCAGACTCCCTAAAACTAAAAAACATTGAGCTTTACTTTCTCCGGGCTTGTTAAAATTTAAGTTGAAATAACGAGATGAGTTTTCTTTTCATGTATTTTCAAACTATTTAAATATGAAAATGACATCGAGTTACCCCTTTACTGAACTCGTAAAATCTAAACAGTACAAGACTTATTAAGCATGACGAGACGAAATCTCTCCTTCCTAGGATTTTCTTAAAAATACTTCGAAGGAATCATTCGAAGGATGAGATTATAGGACAAGCATATGTTATCCTCCTTGTTAGGTCCCTATAATACTAGTGATTACCCCATTACTATTGTAGTTGTATCTATTATTAATATTGTTGTGCCCCT
>APFE030821783.1:12818-26805 GCA_000404065.3 Pinus taeda
TAAAATTATTTGTTTAGATATTCTACTTCTATTTTTATATATATTTTTAAAGAGTTTCAACATTTCATTTAACTTTACAAAGGTATTTATATTTTGTGAGTGATTAACCATAGTTTTTACCAATATTTACTATGAGTTGACTTACTTGCAAAATTAGTATTTACTTTTTATAACATTATTTATATTTTCTAAACCCATTAAATAGGTTCACTATAGCTTTTACCAAAACTTATTGTGAGTTAGCTTTGTTACAAATTTAACATTTATTTTTTGTAATTAACAAGTATGAAACTCAACTCATTTAATTGATATTTTTATATTATTTTTTTATCTTTTTTTCATTTGAGTGCTTTTTTGCTTTTTCCATATAATGAGACACATTAACATGATTTTACCCGTTTAGACATTCTTCTTGAAATTTTGTACCAACCTCTGGTGGAAGAAATACTATATAAATGTAAAACCGTACAATTTATAGTACAACAGTCCCACATAAAAAGACAGGGTCAAAATTAGAATCATTTGTTTATTGTATACTTACATATTAGTAGTTTCAAAGATGTCATAGACCATTTCTGCTTACATATTAGTAGTTTCGAAGATGTCATAAGACCATTTCTACTTGAAATTTCAAATCCAGAATTCAAAAACCTACGATTTATAGTATAGCAGTCCTACACAAAAAATAGGGTCATAATCAGAATCATTTAGACAATTAAAAGCTCAAAACTAGAATCTTTTGATGGACATCGTTCAGTTACCATTCAGTCAAATTTTGATGGTCTTGAATATATGTGACTTAGAGTTGTATATATGCAAGCCAAATTGATAGCCCCTTCGATAGCACAAACCCACTGATTACATGTGTGAACAACAAAAGCAAATGAAAATGATGCTTTCTTGATTCTATGTGCCTTGAAAATGAAAGGCCAGTGTATGCACCAAAATTAAAATGATGCTTTGTTGATTCTATGTGCCTTCAAAATGAAATGCCTACAACCCATATGCTATACATCATTATAGTGACTATAACTACCAAAAGTTGAGGTAATAGGAGGTAACCGATGTGAAGACAAGGATTTTGCATTCCCCCTTTCTGCTCTCATATGTAAAACCAAAAAATTGTACGATATACATCATTATAATTGCATTCTATTACTGCCAAAATTTAAGAAGTAAAGATGTGAATACTAGGAGGATCTCGAATTGCTTCTGGGTGACTTCAGCGATTCAAGATGTAAGGCGCATTTCTCATGCAGCAATGCGTACCGCATCATTCTAGCCTGCGTCTTGAGAATTTCAAGCTCTCGCCATTTTTCCTCCAGCATTTGAGCTCTAACCCCAAGGTCTCCAGCATAAGTATGGTCTTCTCCAGCAGCAATTTGGTCTTGGCTGTCTTTTCCGACAGTAATCTGGTCTTCTCCAGTAGTAATCTCATTTGAAGCCGAGACTTCTTTTTCACCAGGTTTCTTTCCTTTGGATGTCGGTTTCTTCCTTGGCTCGATCTATCCTTCAGCCACCTCATCATCTTTTTTCTTTGGCTCTGGCTACTCTCTGTCAACGGCTTTCGTTCTCTTGGACACCGATTTCTTCTTCTACTCGAGCTGCCCTTTGTCATCTTCAACATGTTTCTTTGCCTTTGACACTAACTTCTTCTTTTTTGACTCGAGTCGCTCTTTGACAAAGTCATCATCTTTGGCTCTTTTTGTGGCTACGCCCTTCTCGTCCTTCGAAGCAGTTGGGATATTAGGGTTCGACTCTTACGGGGTGCTCCATCTTCGAACTACGAACCTGTCAAAAGAGTTTGGATTCTTCTTCAGCGAAGGCGAAGCTGTGGGCTTCTTTGGTACTGGGCGGGTGCTCACCTCCTCCTGCTCGGAGTCGAACGAGGAGGAAGAGGGAGAGGAAGAGTGCTGGCATCCGGCATGGTTTACATTTGTGTATAATCTCTGCTCCTATCAATCAAAGTCGTTGCTGCTGCTATAACACGAGCGAGAGGATTTGCTCTGGTCATTTGCAAAAAAAGCCATGTCTTCACAACAGCTCAAACAAAGACATACAAAACCTTGTGCAAAATACCCAACCTAAATAAAAATTCGAAACCCTGGAATCGCATGCGTCGGGACGTTGTGGGATTCGAAATCTTTAAATGACATGACATCTATCTGTCAGAGCAGAATATATGATTAAGCATTGGGAAGGGTTCTTTCTTTTTTCTTTTCTTTTCGTGTGGACCGTCACGCTTGGCATTGCTCAATTCAAATCAACGACTAATGATTACCCAATTGTCTAACAACAAAATCGAATGGCACATATTTTGACATGACAGAAGTTTGGGGAGTTCATTTTAGAGGGAAACGCCTCGACGTAAAAACGGTTATCCAAAAAAAAAAATCGACATATCAAACAGTTCTAGCAAAATAGTAATATGTCGACAACTATAGTTCATGGGATTGCAGGTTCCGCCATCAACAAAAAACTATCCACTATGATCTATCAAAAAAGAAAGAGGAGCAAAACAGGAAGAGTTTTTCATATTTCCTTGAAATACTAGTGCTAATGGAAGAGGTTTGACGCCTCTACTGAGTCGTTGAACATCCATATTCCTTGATCCTATCCAGCACCAACTTTAGATAACGCATTTTATTCTGCATTTTGCACCATGTATATATGATAACATGTAATAATGTCAAATGATGATTTGAACTGAACAATTTCTTCATAAATAGGCAACAGAGTTATATTGTGACATCTTTGGACATCATTGAACCAATTGGATACATTGAGGGAATCTCCTAAGATTCAGAGAGATTTGCAACCCAATTCCAATATACTGTGAAATCTTTGGAAAACATTGAACCAATTGGCTACATTAAGGGAATCTCAAAAGATTCTGAGAGATCTGCAACCCAATTCCAATGCCCAACACAACAGAATCTTTAGAGTGATAAGTTCAACATAATTGTTTGTCCCTCTTCCCAGTCCTATCTTTGACTTCAACGTGCAAAGGATTGTTGAATATATATTCAACTTTATTTTAACTCATATTATCTTTAAAAATAAAATTAAAATTTCTCATCAATATAAATAATATATTTTCAAGAATTAAATTTGATTAAAAGTATAAAATATATAAAACCAATAATTTTATTTAGAAATGTTATTTTTAGTTCATATGATTTGTAATTTTTTTTTACCATAGTGAATTGGTAATTAGTTGGAGTAATCTCAACTAGGCTCAGGATCAAATCTAGTGGCTACGAGTATAAAAGAAAGAGTATATCCAATAGTTCGTAAACCAAATATGCCACGAATTTATGACTTACCAAGAACTGAAACTCCACGAGGTTTGGGGAGCCTACTCCTTGAGCCTTATCACAATGGGCCAAATATGTCCCCTCCATTGGATTTGAAATCGGCTGGAGGAGAAAAATACGTACCTGATTTATCATGTTATTGTTATTATCCTGCCACAAGTTGTTTTGACAGGCGGATACCACATTACACGTCCAAAACATTGCTTCATTACAAAATCGGGTAGGATTCCCTGAGAGCCTACCTCTACTATATTTTAATAAACATAAATAAACAATGATGGACATAACCAGAGACAACATAAGTAACAAGTGGATACATCAAGTCATGCATGAACAAGGTTAATTGGTGGTGAAATCAATCTGCATGACCTCTAGGTGTCCATCTTCCACCTTGATCTTTGTAAACACAATGTTAGCTAGGTGCTCGGCCAAGATGTTGAGTTTTTGGTCAAGTTTGTTCAATTTCCTCTGAATGTCCTCAAGCTGGACCTGATTCTTTTATTGGCTTGCACCCTTTTCCTGGATATCCTTTCCCATAACCATCTTCATTTTCCAATAAATTTCAATTGCATGGAGGTATCAATTCTATTAGGCATGGGTGCAATGAGCTACTAGCATGGTATCCCCAATTGTTTCTAGCATCTCCACATCTAACATATTCATGTTATTTAGCCTTGCATCCTCCTCAACTGCAGCCAATGCTATCTAGAAAACTAGCTTGATACAAGAGTGGTACTTACTCGTGGCTTTCTCCACTACAATCTATGCACGAGAAGCTAGGTTGTGCAATGCGTTTGTGGACCATTCCCCTCCCCCCCTCCCCTCGCACCACCTCAAATCACAACAGAGCTAGTTCGACCACAACGTCCCTTGATCATCTGAGAAATAGGGTGTCAAATAATTCACATGATAGACTAAATTAGAATGAATGCCTCCATATATTGTTGGGAGTAGACAAGGTTAATTTGTCTTACATACTTGTATTTGGTTGTGCCTACCATTTTACTGAATGAAAATCGAGCGTATATAAGATAGACAAGGAAGTACTTAGGACCAATGGGGAAGAACTTGGGTCACTCTCAGCGGTAAACTAACACTGGGATGAAACACAAAATAGTAAGTTGGCAATGAAAGTCATTTCTGAAAACCAAAAACTCTCACTTCATTTCACTAGAGAGAATACTACTCTAGTAACCCCTTCCCGGAGAAGCAAAAATTTCCCAACTAAATAGATTTCTAAAGAACAGTTGGGTTTATGTGCTTCCATAGGCCAAACACTATATATAACCAAAGTTTATTCAATGTAGTAGTGACAGAGGTGTTCCTCGACATATCAACTATTACGCCAAACTATATAAACCTTCATCTAAAATGAAATAGTCAATGAAGGAAACCAAAAAAATGGAAGAGGTTACCTACACGAAGCCTAGTGCTACTTGGAAACTTCACATTCATCCACGTCTAGTAAAAGAAATTACTAGACAAGCCACGCCTCATGAATGAGAAAATCTCAGTAGTGATGAATATAGCCCTAATTGTCTTGTTATCATTATGATAGAAACAATAGTGGTAGTACTCTACCATGTCCATGGTCTCATAGCCCATGATGGCACTATCACACATATTGATTACTAGGGTGTTTATTGCTAGCAAGAACCATATGGGCTCTATTGCAGACCAAGTACCACACCAATTTACTAAGTTTGATTAGACTTCAAACCTCTTACGCTGATCACCTTTGCCTTGTGGCAACATTGGCTTTGGCTACTTGCATTATCCTATGACTCCTACATAATTCTTACCCGATATAAGGAAATTTAAAAATATCTTATAATATTTATTTTTTCTTTAAATAAATTTAATAAAAAAATATTCTAACTAAAGAAATATAATTATTAAGGAAGGAAAATATTTCTAACTTACCTTTAGTTTATATTATTTTTATAGGTTTATTTGTTGAAAATAAAATTAACCTTTTTTATTAATTTAAAATGATTATAATAAATTAAATTCCATAAAACAAAAAAATTAATTAATTGTATTTAATAATTAAAATTAAAATATTATATATTTGATTTTTTTTCACAATAATAATAATATAGATAAAATATTCTTATATTTATTTTAAAAATGATTTATATAAATTATTTAATATTTTTATGTTCCGTATATTATTTTTAATGCACAGATTTGGATTTACGTTTATGCATCATACCGATTTGAATTACGTTATGCATCATTTGATATTTAGTTAGTTGATAAGTAACCTAGAGCTCTTGTTTTATATAATTAAAATTTTTAGTTACAAGTAATTAAATAATTAAATATTTAATGAATTAACAATTTCCATTATATTTAAAAATTAAAAACTCTAAAATAACAATTATATTAAAAATTAAAAACTCTAAAATGACAATTTTACAAAAGAGAAGAAGAATTATTTAGTTGGAGTTTTCTTGCATCTAATTTTTGAGAAACAAATTTCAAGGGACACTTTCATTTAGGTGAAAGTTATTGATCATATCTCTATGCTTGTTACCAAAATTCATGATTGAAAATGAATTCTCACTTCATGAAAGGAATTCGCTGAGATTATGGTATAGTCAAGAATGTTTCAATATTTTTAGTTTCAAGATTAAATAGTGGAGCTAAAAATTAGGGTGTATCATGTGTCTAAGTCAAAATCTTTCGAGGATACCCTCAAGCCAAGGCCCACACTATAGATTCCCAAACAAATCTCACTAAGAGTTTATTGTGGGTCAAGGGTAAAATATCCAACTGTTGAAGTGGATCATCTTCAATCTGAGGATGCTTACATGGATTATTTGAAGTGTGTCATTATCTTTAGATTTAAGGTTTTTGGTTGCAATAGAGATCAATTTTTTGTTTGAAATGTTTTTTTGGTGTATTTTTTTTTTTTTTTTTTTTTCCTGGAAACTTGGTTTACTCACAACTACAGTGACTCCAATTTGGGTAAGACTCCCGAATTTTCCCCTTTATTTTCTACATCTAGACATCTTAGGTGATGTGGGCAACTCATTCTGTGGTTTCATTAACCTAGACACAAAAATACTTGTACTGTAACATTTACCTGACTTTTTTGAAATTGATCTTAGCAAAGGGTTGTAGAACATTGCCAAATGACTTCATCTTTTTGTAGCTAGAACCAAAACGCATCATTCCACTATAGGAATTGTCAACAACCCAATCATCTCCATAATGTTTCTCCATCTTCTCAAGGGCTCTCTCCTCCTCCGGATTCCAGGAGTAAGTCACCATGATGGCAAGATGCAAAAGCTTCAAAAAGAACTAAGAATTTTTCAGTGCACAAATTAGAAAATAACCAGCAACAAAAACCTTCTACAACATAAATGAGTCTTTAGCTTCAACTCAACCACATGCAAAGACATCTCATCATGCAAATGCCAAGATCCACCCCTTGAATGGAGACATAGAAAATACAACTATGGTTTTTCCTTGTTCAAGAAACAACCACAAATACTTTCATAAATCAAAGGAAAAAATGCTCCAAAGAAAATTAATGGTTATTCATGAGTTCTTTTATCATAAAAATAGTAAATATATTGGCATTCACAATTAGTTAATTTTTATTTAAAATCAAGTAAAATTAGTTAATTTTTATTTAAATTCAAGTTAACTTGTGTCGATATTAAATTTAGTTATTATTACTGTGGGGATGACCCACCAAATTTAACTTGGAATGAACTAATATATATTAACTTTTGAATTCAAAATTTATTATTTTAAAATTGAAAGTCGTTGCGTGATGCGTTCCCCTTTAGAATTTAAAACATAGTTACCAAGTTTAAATTCTGATTCGAAAATTTTAATTCGGAAAAATTTAGAGAGTATATCTTAAGCATTTAAATATATACATATTATTTTTCTTATAATAATAATGTCTTGTCATTTTTTTCTCATTTATTTTGAAATTTAAATCATTTTTAATAATTTAAATCAATATAAACAATTTTAAAATTACCCTTTACGCACGAAGACTACAACAAGACTTGTCTTAAATCCAAAATCTATCTCCCTTTTAAAATTCAAAATTTCCTGCTACTTTCAAATCCGATCTAAAATCTTTTTATAATTAATATTCATTTAAAGAAATAATATTTAAAACTCAACACTACCATTCTTTAATTTCAAATTTCATCTAAATTTTTTATAATTAATACATATTTTAAACTGAAATATTCAAACTTATTTTATAATATTTTAAAAAATATTTATTATAAAATTTACACTTACTTCTAAATTATTCCTTTTCTATTATCTCAGCGTTTTAAACTCTTTAAAATTTCCATTTCCTATTTGCAATCTGGGAGCTATCTCTTCAATATTTTGCTCCTAAATTATTTCATAATATTTAAAAAATCAATTATTATTATAAAAATCAGGGTTCAAAATTTTCTCAAATTATTTCTTTCTTTTATGATCTCATTTTTCTAACTTCTTTAACACAACAATGAAATTTCAACTATTTTCTCAATCTTACTCTCTTTCAATTTCCTAAAACCAATCCATCAACTATCTATTTTTTACTATTTTAAATTCTCCCATACACAAATTAGTAAATCATTGAAATAAACTAAAGACCATAAAACTACGTAAACCAAATCTAAACAAAGAATTTTCATCCAATTATTCGATGTATGAATCGAATTCCCAAATTTCCGTATTTTTTTCCGATACTAACGAGTTTGGTAGCTATGATTTAAAATGCTGATAAGCAACGTCATAGAGTCATAAATTTCTTGATATTAGATTTAGTTATTATTACTGTGGAAATGACGCACCAAACTTATCTGCTAACTTGTAATGAACTTTTATATATGCTGATAAGCAACGTCATAGAGTCACAAATTTCTTCATATTAGATTTAGTTATTATTGCTGTGGAAATGACGCACCAAACTTATCGGCTAACTTGTAATGAACTTTTATATATGCTGATAAGCAACGTCATAGAGTCACAAATTTCTTGATATTAGATTTAGTTATTATTACTGTGGAAATGACGCACCAAACTTATCTGCTAACTTGTAATGAACTTTTATATATATATATATATGAACGAATATATACATATATATATATCCACCTTGGACTTCAATTTGTATTTTTATTTTTAAATTAAAAACGTTGCGTGATGCGTTCCCCACTGTAATTTAAAATGCTGATGAGCAACGTTATAGAGTCACGCATTTAATATTTAACGACCATTTCATGAGTCACTTGGATTTTGGATTCGTCCGAGTTCTCAAAGTTAATCTGTTATTGATGTGAAACGACCACCATTAAATTTAAATCTCATAATATTAATGAGAATTTCATAATCTCAATCCTCAACCGATCAAATTTAATCATTCGCCAATGCATCTCAACTCTATAAATACCCATATCACACATTTGCACATCAGCAGCATTGGAGGAAGATGTCTCCTACAATGGATGTGCCGACCCAACAGCTCAGTAATGGTATTCAAAAGCTCATGTCCAATGGAATAAACAACCTCAAGGTGCAGGACAGATATATCCTACCTCCCAATGAGCGCCCACAGATGGCTGAGGTCTGTTATTCTGAGAGCATCCCTGTGATAGACCTAGAAGATCTGCACGGCCCTAACAGAATGACAGTAGTCCATCAAATCCGACGTGCATGTGAAGAGGATGGTTTCTTCCAGGTACACACACCTCAATCCCTATCCAACAATTCTCCCTCCTGTCACTGTTTTATACCATATGGTTGATTTCTTTATCATATCATACTTGCAGACTATTCAGTATTATATTTTCTTTTGCTGATATCAGATAGTGAACCATGGCGTTCCAGAGAACGTCATGAAAAACATGATGGAGGTAGCAAAAGAGTTTTACGAAATGCCAGTGGAAGACAGAGCATGCCTCTACTCAGAGGACGAAAAGCAGCTAGTCCGGCTTTTTACCAGCGTGAATCTCAGCAAAGACAAGGTTTTGAACTGGGTGGACTATCTCACGCAGCCTTGTCATCCTCTGGAAGAAGTCATCGACTCTTGGGCTGAAAAACCTGCAGCCTACAGGTTATCACCAAAACTTTATGTAAGACATAGAGCACTAGAAATGATTCATCTAATTAACCCACCATGCAAAAGTTTAACTTGTTTGACTTAGTTTTTCTTACAGAGATATTGCGGGCAAGTACGCTGGTGAGTTGAGAGCATTGATATTAAGGCTGCTGGCTGCAATTTCAGAAGCTCTGGGGCTAGAGTTCAATTACTTGAATAAAATTCTTGGAAAACATAGCCAAGTGATGACTATAAATTACTATCCTTCATGCCCAAACCCAGATCTCACTCGGGGTCTACCAAATCATTCAGATGGAAGTGCCCTCACTGTGTTAATGCAAAGCAATGTCAGTGGCCTGCAAGTATTCAGAAATGGAAAGTGGGTTGCCGTAGAACCCGTGGCTAACGCGTTTGTGGTCAATTTGGGAGATCAGCTGCAGGTTAGAAACAAGGAACACATGTATATACTATAGTTAGCTTTTCTCTGTAGGCAAGAATTTGATAGTATTCATTGAATTTGATTAGTGTGTGATTTGAATGCGTTAGGTTGTGAGCAATGGGAGATTTAGGAGCGTCGAGCATCGAGTAGTAACGAATATGCAGAGTACACGCATATCAATTCCCACTTTCTATTCGCCTTCAGACGATGCTTTTATTGCTCCTGCAATCACCATGGTGAATGAACAACAGCCAGCTTTGTATCGAGGATATAAGTTTGAAGAGTATGTGACAACTTTCTGGAACCATGAATTAAAGGGAAAGAGTCTGCTGGATCGTTTCATGATCTAATGAAGATTGATTTCTAGGGAGCTTTCTAAGAATTTCAATAATAGTTTGCGTTTGCGGTTGCATATTCTAATTCCCCCCACCATGATAATGTGCATTCATACCAATGTAATGTTGAAGTTTGAAATAAACATAGAGATCACATGTCGGATTATCTGGGTTTTAGTGTTTTTCTTACATTTATATATGTCTTTCATTTTTATTAAAGATGAAATTTGATATAAATGGTGATATTTACTTTACTTCGTTAAATTTATTTATGCCTTTAAAATATATTTTAGACCAGAATTGATATATTTTATTTATATATTATATTTGACGAAGGTTTTTATTAAAAATATATATTATTTAAATTTTAAAACAACTAATAAATGTTATTATCATTATGGGTGTAGAATAAATAGTGATAAGGTGTTTTTTTAAGATAGTTCGTGGTGAAAAATTCATTTGACCCAATGCAGTGGACAAAAACTTAAAAATTATTATAGAAAAGAAAAGATACTAATGTATACTATTTATGTATTATATTTTATTATATTCCAAATGGGGTGAATGGAGGGAAACGAGACCCTATGGGATATCATTCAAGTCTTAATTAGCAAAGTTGATGATGGAATGGTATGGAGGGTGGCACAACCACCACACATGCTATTGCATGCACATCACCACCAAAGCAATGTTTTGTACTAGACCCTCCAACCAGTTTGCAAGGAACTCGGTATGTTTTCATTGACCATATTGCAAAATATGAAGAGGTTTTACTACATGAAACTTTTTGGTTGATGGCTCGTAGTTGCAGTGTCTATCAAGTCTCTTTTTTGTTGTTTTTCACTTGGATTATAGCTTGGTCTTTTGTATATCGGTGCTTTAGTCCTCAATTTCTCATTCTCGTCAACTCTCAGAGCTTTAATGGCACTTCCCACAGTGAGGATGGGTTGGTCGGGAATCTATCAAGAAATTTCTCCTTGTCGAGGGAGCCAACTCCTTTGTAATGTATTGTGGAATTATGTCATGCATGGTCATGGCAATGGGAATTATGTCTGTGATGGTTCTAGGGAAGCCTTAAGTTGTAAAAGAAAAATAACCCTTGTTCCCTTAGCCATCCTTATGGTTCATGATTTTTTCTAAACCTTTTAGATCCGTAAGATTCCCCTAGCGTGATAGAACTGTGCATAGTGAGGGAAAATTCCTCTATTGGGATTCGAGGGAAATTGGGTATATCATGCTCGTATGTTTATCAAGCATGTAATGGTGGACCATTCTAGGGATAGGGATTTTTCCATTCTTCGAAGAGAGAAGAGTGGCTTTTCTACCTAACTGTAGCCATATTCACTAATCAGTCTCACACATTTATGCCAAGTAAGTTAAAGGGGGGCAAAAGTGGTCTCATCCCTAGACCGAACCACTTACAATTATCAATGCATAATTTAAATGATATGTGTTTCTATCATCTAGCAATGACATGTGCTCTCCATAAAGGGAAATTAATCTTGAAGTGTAACTGAATGTTATTCAATCAACTCAAAAAGAGACAGATCAATGACTTAAAAAGTATCCACTTCGAGGGGGGAAATCTCCTTTACATTACATAAATGAACAATTCTTGCATAATACAAATGACAAAACCTCCTTTGTATATATAGGAGGCTAAGGGGTCACAATATAATCAGAGCCTATATGACAATAATAATGTAAGGGCATAACAATAACAATAGTGGGCTTCTAAGGGCACAACAATAACAATAGTGGGCTACATTGGCACAACAATTACAATAAGGCAGCCACACTAACAATAACAATAAGGGGGATAAACTAGTATTATAGGGACCTAACATGCCCCTCTTCTTCAAAAAAGTGTTTTCCTCAATGCTTGAGTAGTTCTAGATGCTTCTATATAAAATTCTCATCCTCCAACGTGGAATTTTCAACGGGTAATTTCTTCCAGTTAATGAGATACTCTAAAATTGATTGATTCCATAGTTGTCAGGTTCTTGTTTCAATGACTACTTCCAGCTCAATTATAATTTTTTCTTCTTCATCGAGTTCTTGTTTAAGCATGAAACATGGAAAACTGGGTGTACTTTGGAAGATGCAGGAAGCTCCAATTTTTATGCCATAGTACCAATTTTTTGCAATACGTTGTAAGGATCATAGTACTTGGGTGATAATTTATTGTCCTTCTTAGCTTGCTTGAGAGAAATTTGTTTGTATGGTTGTAGCCATAAAAATACCCAAACACCTACATCAAAAAATCGTTGACTACGATGCTGATATGCTTGTTGTTTCATTCGATTTTGCATTATTGTGAGGTTATCCTTTAAAAGTTGGAAAACTTCTTTATCATCTTCCACTGCTTTACCTTATAATTTTCTCTTAAAGATGATTGTGATGGATGGTGGATGATATCCATAAAGTTCCATAAATGGGGTTGTTTTTGGTGCAATATGGAAGGAAGTGTTATACCACAATTCATCTAGAGGTAACCACTCAACCCATTGTGTTTGTTTATTAGATATAAAGCAACGAAGATATCCTTTGAAACATTTGTTCAATATCTCAGCTTTGCTATCAAATTGTCTATGATAAGAGGAGTTATGAGCTAATGCAGTACCAAAACAAGAAAATAGTTTTGTCCAAAAATTTCCAGTAAAAATGGGATCTGTATCACTTATTATAATCTTTGGGTTTCCATGAAGCTTTTGAATTGTTTCCATAAATGCAATAGAAACTATACTAACTTTAAAAGGACGAAATAATGCAAAAAAGTGTGCATAGTTGGTAATTATACCAATTATCACAATGATGATACTCTTCCCTTTAGACTTGGGTAACCTATGATAAAATCCATTGAGACCTCCTCCCAACGCTGACTTGGAATGGCTAAAGGTTGTAACAGACTCGAGGTATTAATTGTCTCAACTTTATTTTGTTGGAAAACCAAACATTCTGCCAAAAACTTTTGAATATCAGATTTAAGGCCATCCCAAAAAAATTCCGTGTTGACCCTATGGTAGGTTTTAAAAAACCTTGATTTCCCTCTTAAGGGAGAGGTGTGCAATTCCAAAAAAAATATTTCGTTTGAGTTGGCAATTCTTACAAAGGTATAAGAACTATTTGTACCATAATGAATCATCTTTCTAGCTAAATGTATCAGATTTACTTGGATCTTGCTGCAACTTTTGAATAAGTGACCTCACCTCTTCATCATTATTCCATTCATTCATTGCTTCAGCTATCCACTCGAGTTGGATAATAGAAATGACATAGAGAAATGGTCCAGATCCTCATCTTTCCTAGAGTGGGTGTTCTTTATATCCGAATTGTTGCAATGGATATGACCTACCATCAAAAACATAATTCCCATCCTTAGATGAACCTCATTCTTCTTCAGTTGACCAGTTGATTTTATTCAATTCCCATCATTTTTCTCCATTCCATTGCCCCATCTTGTTGTCTATCAAAGGACTGCCCTTGTCCTTCGAAGCATTACCACTAGTAACAAGGAGATCATCAGAAAACACACTTTACAACTTTGAATAGGGCTAAGACATATCACATAGAAGAGTCTTCAAGCTGCAATATTTTGTTCAAATAATGCATTCTAAGATCATTTTTCTTAAATTTCAATTTATAATAAGTCGTATTTTAATATTTAAAGTAAATATTTTTAAAACATGTAGTAAACTATTATTTTTAAAATATGTAGTAAACTAACAAAAAAAGTATGCAATAATGTGCCAAATTATATAGAGTAAGTTATGTATGAGTGGGTACTATGAGATATTCTCATAACTTTGGAAATTATAATAATTGT
>APFE030821783.1:44045-62105 GCA_000404065.3 Pinus taeda
TAACAATTATATTAAAAATTAAAAACTCTAAAATGACAATTTTACAAAAGAGAAGAAGAATTTTTTGCTTGGAGTTTTTCTTGCATCCAATTTTTGAGAAACAAATTTCAAGGGGCACTTTCATTTAGGTGAAAGATATTGATCATATCTCTATGCTTGTTACCAAAATTCATGATTGAAAATAAATTCTCACTTCATGAAAGGAATTAGCTGAGATTATGGCATAGTCAATAATGTTTCAATATTTTTAGTTTCAAGATTAAATAGTGGAGCTAAAAATTAGGGTGTATCATGTATCTAAGTCAAAATCTTTCGAGGATACCCTCAAACCAAGGTCCACACTATAGATTCCCAAACAAATCTCACTAAGCATTTATTGTGGGTCAAGGGTCAAATATCCAAATGTTGAAGTGGATCATCTTCAATATGAGGATGCTTACATGGATTATTTGAAGTGTGCCATTATCTTTAGATTTAATGTGTTATGGTTGCAATAGAGATCAATTTTTTGTTTGAAATGTTTTTTTGGTGTATTTTTTTATTTTTATTTTTTATTTTCTTGGAAACTTGGTTTACTCACAACTAGAGTGACTCCAATTTGGGTAAGACTCCCAAATTTGCCCCTTTATTTTCTACATCTAGACATCTTAGGTGATGTGGGCAACTCACTCTGCGGTTTCATTAACCTAGACACAAAAATACTTGTACTGTAACCTTTACCTGACTTTGTTGAAATTGATCTTAGCAAAGGGTTGTAGGACATTGCCAAATGACTTCATCTTTTTGTAGCTAGAACCAAAATGCATCATTCCACTATAGGAATTGTCAACAACCCAATCATCTCCATAATGTTTCTCCATCTTCTCAAGGGCTCTCTCCTCCTCCAGATTCCAGGAATAGGTCACCATGATGGCAAGATGCAAAAGCTTCAAAAAGACATAAGAATTTTTCAAGCACAAATTAAAAAATACCCAGCAACAAAAAAACTTCTACAACATAGACGAGTCTTTCAGCTTCAACTCAACCACACATAGAGACATCTCATCATACAAATGCCAAAATCCATCCTTTGAATGGAGACATAGAAAATACAACTATGGTTTTTCCTTGTTCAAAAAACAGACACAAATACTTTCATAAATCAAAGGGAAAAAATGCTCCAAAGAAAATTAATGGTTATTCATGAGTTCTTTTTACCATAAAAATTTATTATTTTAAAATTGAAAACCACGTTATCATTGCGTGATGCGTTCCCCACTAGAATTTAAAATGCTGATGAGCAACGTTATAGAGTCACACATTTCTTGATATTAGATTTAGTTATTATTACTGTGGAATTGACCCACCAAACTTATATGCTAACTTGTAATGAACTTTTATGTATATATATATGAACTTATATATATACACCTTTGACTTCAATTTGTATTTTTATTTTTAAATTAAACACGTTGCGTGATGCGTTCCCCACTGTAATTTAAAATGCTGATGAGCAACGTTATAGAGTCACGCATTTAATATTTAACGACCATTTCATGAGTCACTTGGATTTTGGATTCGTCCCAGTTCTCAAAGTTAATCTGTTATTGATGTGAAACGACCACTATTAAATTTAAATCTCATAATATTAATGAGAATTTCATAATATCAATCCTCAACCGATCAAATTTAATCATTCGCCAATGCATCTCAACTCTATAAATACCCATATCACACATTTGCACATCAGCAGCATTGGAGGAAGATGTCTCCTACAATGGATGTGCCGACCCAACAGCTCAGTAATGCTATTCAAAAGCTCATGTCCAATGGAATAAACAACCTCAAGGTGCAGGACAGATATATCCTACCTCCTCATGAGCGCCCACAGATGGCTGAGGTCTGTTATTCTGAGAGCATCCCTGTGATAGACCTAGAAGATCTGGACGGCCCTAACAGAATGACAGTAGTCCATCAAATCCGACGTGCATGTGAAGAGGATGGTTTCTTCCAGGTACACACACCTCAATCCCTACCCAACAATTCTCCCTCCTGTCACTGTTTTATACTATATGGTTGATTTTTTTATCATATCATACTTGCAGACTATTCAGTATTATATCTTTTTTTGTTGATATCAGATAGTGAAACATGGCGTTCCAGAGAACGTCATGAAAAACATGATGGAGGTAGCAAAAGAGTTTTACGAAATGCCAGTGGAAGACAGAGCATGCCTCTACTCAGAGGACGAAAAGCAGCCAGTCCGGCTTTTTACCAGCTTGAATCTCAGCAAAGACAAGGTTTTGAACTGGGTGGACTATCTCACGCAGCCTTGTCATCCTCTGGAAGAAGTCATCGACTCTTGGCCTGAAAAACCTGCGGGCAAGTACGCTGGTGAGTTGAGAGCATTGATATTAAGGCTACTGTCTGCAATTTCAGAAGCTCTGGGGCTAGAGTTCAATTACTTGAATAAAATTCTTGGAAAACATAGCCAAGTGATGACTATAAATTACTATCCTTCATGCCCAAACCCAGATCTCACTCGGGGTCTACCAAATCATTCAGATGGAAGTGCCCTCACTGTGTTAATGCAAAGCAATGTCAGTGGCCTGCAAGTATTCAGAAATGGAAAGTGGGTTGCCGTAGAACCCGTGGCTAACGCGTTTGTGGTCAATTTGGGAGATCAGATGCAGGTTAGAAACAATGAGCACATGTATATAGTTAGTTTTTCTCTGTAGGCAAGAATTTGATAGTATTCATTGAATTTGATTAGTGTGTGATTTGAATGCGTTAGGTTGTGAGCAATGGGAGATTTAGGAGCGTCGAGCATCGAGTAATAACGAATATGCAGAGTGCACGCATATCAATTCCCACTTTCTATTCGCCTTCAGGCGATGCTTTTATTGCTCCTGCAATCAGCATGGTGAATGAACAACAACCAGCTTTGTATCGAGGATATAAGTTTGAAGAGTATGTGGCAGCTTTCTGGAACCATGAATTAAAGGGAAAGAGTCTGCTGGATCGTTTCATGATCTAATGAAAACTGATTTCTAGGGAGCTTTCTAAGAATTTCAATAATAGTTTGCGTTTGCGGTTGCATATTCACCCCACCATGATAATGTGCATTCATACCATCGATGTAATGTTCAAGTTTGAAATAAACATAGAGATCACATGTCGGATTATCTGGGTTTTAGTGTTTTTCTTACATTTATATATGTCTTTCATTTTTATTAAAGATGAAATTTGATATAAATGGTGATATTTACTTTACTTCGTTAAATTTATTTATGCCTTTAAAATATATTTTAGGACCACATAATTTTTTTTTAAAGAATTGATATATTTTATTTATTATTATAATTTGACAAAGGTTTAATTAATAAAATAATGTATTATTTAAATTTTAAAAGAACTAATAAATGTTATTTATCAGTATGGTGTAGAATACATAGTGATAAGGTGTTTTTAAAGATATTTTATGGTGAAAAATTCATTTGACCCAATCTAGTGGACAACAACTTAAAAATTATTACAGAAAAGAAAAGATACTAATGTATACTATTTATGTATTATATTTTATTATATTCCAAATGGGGTGAATGGAGGGAAACGAGACCCTATGTGATATCTTTCAAGTCTTAATTAGCAAAGTTGATGATGGAATGGTATGGAGGGTGGCACAACCACTGCACATGCTATTGCATGCACATCACAACTAAAGCAATGTTTTGTACTAGACTCTCCGACCAGTTTGCAAGGAACTGGGTATGTTTTCATCGACCATATTGCAAAATATGAAGAGGTTTTACTACATGAAACTTTTTGGTTGATGGCTTGTAGTTGCAGTGTCTATCAAGTCTCTTTTTGGTTGTTTTTCACTTGGATTATAGCTTGGTCTTTTGTATGGTGGTGCTTTAGTCCTCAATTTCTCATTCTTGTCGGCTCTGAGAGCTTTAATGGCACTGCCCACAGTGAGGATGGGTTGGTCGGGAATCTATTAGGAAATTTCTCCTTGTCGAGTGAGCCAATTCCTTTGTAATGTATTGTGGAATTATGTCATGCATGGCCATGGCAATGGGAATTATGTCTGTGATGGTTCCAGGGAAGCCTTAAGTCGTAAAAGAAAAAATAACCCTTGTTCCCTTAGCCATCCTTATGGTTCATGAATTTTTCTAAACCTTTTAGATCCGTGAGATTCCCCTAGTGTGATAGAACTGTGGATAGTGAGGGAAAAATCCTCTATTGGGATTTGAGGGAAATTGGGTATATCATGCTCGTATGTTTATCGAGCATGTAATGGTGGACCATTCTAGGGATAGGGAGTTTTCCATTCTTCGAAGAGAGAAGGAGTGTCTCTTCTACCTAACTGTAGCCATATTCACTAATCAGTCTCACACATTGATGCCAAGTAAGTTAAAGGGGGGTAAAAGGGGTCTCATCCCTAGACCGAACCACTTACAATTATCAATGCATAATTCAAATGATATGTGTTTCTGTCATCTAGCAATGACATGTGCTCTCCATAAAGGGAAATTAATCTTGAAGTGTAACTAAATGTTATGCAATCAACTCACAAAGAGATAGGTCAACGACTTTAAAAGTATCCACTTCGAGGGGGGAAATCTCCTTTACATTACATAAATGAACAATTCTTGCATAATACAAATGACAAAACCTCCTTTGTATATATAGGAGGCTAAGGGTTCACAATATAATTAGAGCCTATATAACAATAATAATGTAAGGGCACAACAATAACAATAGTGGGCTTCTATGGGGCCCCACAATAACAATATGGGGGCTACATTGGCACAACAATTACAATAACGGGGATAAACTAGTATTATAGGGACCTAACATGCCCCTCTCCTTCAAAAAAGTGTTTTCCTCAATGCTTGAGTAGTTCTAGATGCTTCTATATAAAATTCTCATCCTCCAATGTGGAATTTTCAACGGGTAATTTCTTCCACTTAATGAGATACTCTAAAATTGATTGATTCCATAGTTGTCAGGTTCTTGTTTCAATGACTACTTCCAGCTCAAGTATAATTTTTTCTTCTTCATCGAGTTCTTGTTTAAGCATGAAACATGGAAAACTAGATGTACTTTGGAAGATGCAGGAAGCTCCAATTTTTATGCCATCGTACCAATTTTTTGCATTACGTTGTAAGGATCATAGTACTTGGGTGATAATTTATTGTCCTGCTTAGCTTGCTTGAGAGACATTTGTTTGTATGGTTGTAGCCATAAAAATACCCAGTCACCTCCATCAAAAAATCGTTGACTACGATGTTGATATGCTTGTTGTTTCATTCGATTTTGCAACATTGTGAGGTTCTCCTTTAAAAGTTGGAAAAATTCTTTAGCATCTTCCACTGCTTTACCTTATAGTTTTCTCTTAAATATGATGTGATGGATGGTGGATGATATCCATAAAGTTCCATAAATGGGGTTTTTTTTGGTGCAATATCGAAGGAAGTGTTATACCACCATTCATCTAGAGGTAACCACTCAACCCATTGTGTTTGTTTATCAGATACAAAGCAACGAAGATATCCATCCTAAGGGAGAGGTGTGCAATTCCAAAAAAAATATTTCGTTTGACTTGGAAATTCTTACAAAGGTATAAGAAATATTTGTACCATAATGAATCATCTTTCCAGCTAAATGTATCAGATGTACTCAAATCTTGCTGCAACTTTTGAATAAGTGACCTCACCTCTTCATCATTATTTCATTCATCCGTTGCTTTAGCTATCCACTCGAGTTGGATAATAGAAATGACACAAAGAAATGCTCCAAATCCTCATCATTTCTTGAGAGTGCATTTGCAACAATATTTTGCTTCCCTTTTTTGGATATGATTTCAAAGTCATAACCCAACATCTTTGTCACCCATTTTTGTTTCTCTTTTGAAGTTAATATTTGTTCCAAAAGTATTTAAGACTATCATGATCTTCTTTTACCTTGAAGTTTCTTCCCATTAGGTAAGGTCGCCATTGCTTTAGTGCATCTAGTATTTCCAACATTTCCTTCTCATAAATAGGTTTGTGTAAATGCTTTCCTTTGATTGGACGAATTACAAAAGTAATGGGTCTTCCATCTTGCATCAAAGCAACACCAATTCCATTTCCTCAGACATCACATTCCACAATAATAATAAAAAATGTGAAGTCTGGAGTAGCTAAGATTGGTACTTGACACATTTCCTCTTTAAGATGTGCAAGCTTCTAGAGTCCAAGAAAATGCATCTTTCTTCAGTAATGATGTTATAGGTGTCGCTATTCTCCCATAATTCTTTACAAACCTGTGGTAATACCATGTCAACCCAAGAAATACTTGAAGATGATTTATGGTTGTGTGGATTTTCCATTCCTTAATGAATTTAATTTTGTTAGGGTATACATTAATACCTTCATGAGATATAATATGACCCAAATATTCCACCTCCTATACTCCAAAGAAACATTTGGAGGTTTGTGCATATAATTGATTCTCCTCCAATAGTTTGAGCACCCCATCAACATGTTGAACATGATCCTTCTAAGACTTGTTGTATATTAGTTATCATCAAAAGGTACTAACACAAATTTCTAAGGAAGTGTTTGAAAATGGAATTCATCAAACCTTGAAATGTGGAAGGTGCATCAGTAAGGCAAAAAGGCATGACCCAAAATTCATAATGACCCTCATGAGTTTTGAATGTTTTTTTGGAATGTTTTTAGTCTTCATTCTAATATGATGATATCCTGAAGGAAGATCTATATTGGTGAAGTAAGTTTCTCCATGTAATTCATCCAACAATTCATCAATGACAAATATGCGAAATTTATCTTTAGCAGTGAGCTTGTTTATGTCCCTATAATCTAGACACATATGCCATGATCCATCCTTCTTGTGCACCAATATTACTAGAGTAGAGAAAGAAATTTAACTAGGTTGTATTATACCAACCTCTATCATTTTTTCAACCATACGTTCAGTTTTACTCTTTCGGAAATAAGGATATCTATAAGTCTTAATGTTTGGAGGAACACTTCCTGGAATTAAATGAATAGTATGATCTAGAATTAAACAGGAACACAACAAATTACAGATATAACCATACATATAAATATGCAACAGAAATAATACTTGATTTCATTACTGTAAAATACTGAAATATGCTTAGAAACAGAAATGGAAATAAACTAGCCAGGGCGATGGTAGCTTATCTCTGAGAAGAGATGTGGCAGCTACATGCCTCTGAACTACGTTATAATGAACCTCGAAGGCATATTTATTCTTGAGAAACAATGGAAAACCCTAGTCATCCAAAAACCTAACCCTAGAAGATGAAACACCAAATTGTGGGCCCCGTTTGGGTAAATTGGTACATCAATTTCACAGGGTTGTAACTTTGGCATACGATCTCTCTTTGATGCACACAATATCTTGTTAGAAATAAGTTGATCCCAGTTTTCCCAAAAACGTTGTTTAGGGCCTCAAAACGGCTCCGGAAGTTCAGGACCTGAAAAATTGTTAAAAATAGTAAATTGTGCTACAATTAAGGAAACTGAAAAGCTTAAAGAAACAATGGTGGGGGTCCAAGTGGACTTTGCGAGTGGCCACCAATATCCACCTCAATCATTCCTCCCCCCTTAGGAAGCAATGGTCCCCATTGCATTGAGTTCCTCCATGAGATGAGGAAACTTCTGCTGAACTTGGTCCCTGGTGAGCCACTTGCCGTGGTGAATGAGTTGGCCTGCTTTGACAACTTGACGCAGTTGGATATTCTACTGGTGAGTGTGCTTGAATTGTGTGTCCATGATTCGATCAATTGTAGCTTGTTCCATGCAATCTGGATTTAACTATGTGGGTGTGATTTGTTCTGCAATGTCGGATGTGTCTAGTAATGGTGGAAAGTATGGTCGAAGGCGGTCCACATTGACCACTATGTGTAGGCCAAGGAATGGGGGAATGCTGAGCTCAAATCCATTGTGTCCCACAGCCTTGGTAATGGTGTAAGGACCATATCAGAGTGGTTTGAGTTTCTGATAGGCTCCAGTAAGGCGTTCCTTTTGCAAATGAAACCACTTTGTCACCCACCTGAAACTTGTGTGGCACCCGATGTTGATCATGTCGTTGCTTGTACTTCGCATTTGATTTCTCCAGAATGTCGTGGACCTGCAAGTGAATATGTTTGATGTGCTCAACGAAGTTTTTTTCCTTATCTATTTTGGACTAGACATGAGCCGAATCTATGTGAGTAGCTACAAATGGCATGGCCACATCAATGGGACATAGTGGTTGGAATCCCAAGCCCACCTGAAAAGGGTTGTGGCTAGTCGAGCTATGGAGAGCCCGGTTGTAGCTGTGTTGAACATAGGGTAGGCTCTCATCTCATGTGCATGAATGCTTTGAGTTGTACATGTGCATAATGAGTACAATCATCCTGTTGAAAACCCCTATCTCGCCATCAGTTTGAGGATGAACGGCTGTGGACTTAGTGAGTTTAGTGTCCAACATCGACCATAGACTGGACCAAAATGTACTGAGGAACTTGCTATCTCGATCTGAGATGATAGATTGTGGGATCCCAAAGTGTACCCACACTCGTTCAAAGAAGAGTTTAGCAGTGGCTTCTAATGTGATATTCTTCTTGGAAGTCGCCATAATAGACATCTTCAAGAACCTATCGACGACCACAAAAACACAATCGTTTCCATGCTTAGTAGAAGGAAGTCCCGACATGCAATCCATGGAGATGGATTACCAAGGTCGACTACGGGTAGGCAACGGGGTATAGAGGCCTTGCTTCTTAATGGTCGGTTTGGCAATGGCATTAGCAGTGCATTATCTGATGTACTTCCCGATATCCTGTCGAAGATTTGGCCAATATAAATACTTCTGTAGTATTGCCATCATTTTCTTGACCCTGAAATGCCCAACAGCCCCACTGTAGTGTGCTTCCCTAATCATCTTTGCACGCTCGCTTGAAGGAACACAAAGGTGACCCAGGTGGCATAACAAACCATCCTGGAGGTGAAAATGTAGAACATGCTGACCCTCCAAGAGTGTCTGGTATGTTTGGTCGAATTGTGGGTTATTTTTGTAGAGAAGTGGCCAATCAGAAGTCTCGTACCCACAAGAGTTGAGCATGGTAGTTAACGTCATGATTGGTGGTCGACTGAGGGGATCTGCAACATTATTAGTGTTGTCCTTCTTATACTTGATATTCAAATGGAATTGTGGAAGGTATGTGGACCACTTCTGATGGCTATCATTGTGCAATTTCCCTTGGATCTATATGAACTGCAGGGGTTAGTGGTCTGTGTGGATGACCCTTTCCTTCCCCAAAATGTAATGCTTCCATTTTCGGCGCCTGCATAATGGAATACATCTCTTTGTCATAAGTGGGATACCTCTAGACTGTGTCTGAAAGTGTCTGAGTGTGATATGCCACTGGATGCCCGTGTTGAGTAAGGATTGTCCCAATAGCATAGTCAAAGGCATCTGTCTCCACCTCAAAAGGTTGTTGCAAGTCTGGTAATGCGAGCACTGGTGCCGAGCAGAGGCGATATTTCAACTCTATGAATGCCTTCTGTTGAGATTCAAGCCAAAATAATTTTATTTTGCTCCTTCCTAGGTGAATTGACTCAAGGGGCAAGTGATATGAGAACATCCCAACACGAACCTATGGTAGAAGTTGGAAATACCTAGAAAATTTCGGAGCTCTATCAGAGTGGTTGGAGATGGCCAATCCTGAATAACTTGGATCCTGGCCGAATCCACATGCACCCCCCGTTCATCAATAATGTATCCTAGATACTGAACCTGGGTCATGCCAAAAGTGCATTTCTCCAAATTGGCACATAACTTGTGTTGCCACGGTGTTTGGAGAACCTGTCAGATGTGGTGGAGGTGCTCTTCCTAATTCTGGCTGAAGATCAGGATGTCATCCAAGTATACCACTACAAATGAGTTGCTGAATGGCTACAAGATATCATCCATTGGCCTCATGAAGGTTGGAGGCACATTCGTCAATCTGAAAGGCATAACCAACCATTTGAAAAGGCCCTCCTTGGCTTTGAAGGCAGTATTCCACACATCAGAGGGTTCAAATGGTACCTGGTGATATCCTAACTTCAAATCGATCTTGCTAAAATATTTTCCCCCCTTCATTTGGTCTAGGAGGTCATCAATTCATGGGATCAGGTACCTATTACAGACAGTGATCTTGTTCAATGCCCGCTAGTCAATATAGAGTCTCCAAGTCCCATCCTTCTTTTGTACCAACATGATCAGGCTCCCACAGGGTCATGAAATCAGACAGATGTGACATTTCTATAGCAACTTTTGAATCTGCTTCTTGATTTGATTGTTCTCTAGAATGGAGCACCGATAGATTGGCCCATTGGGTAGTGGCACGCCTAGGGTCAGTTCAATAGAGTGCTTGACCTAATAGTGTAGAGGAACCCTTGTGAGGGAGATGAAGATGTCCTTGTACTCCTCCACGACCTTGTCCATATGTAGTTGTCGTGTACAGGGGACCTATCTAGAGGTCGTGGCCACCGTCTTTTTCTTTCCTTGAGGGCGTATCATCAAGAAAACAAATTTCCCGGTTTTGGAAAAGAGCTTAATGCATTGATTTGCAGTAACCAAAGAGATAGCAATAGGCGGTGCAACCTCCGGTATCCTATACAGCTTATTTCCCAAAGTATCTGGAAGAACTCCTGAATTTGCCTCTTGATTTCATCATTCTCCAGAACGAAGCATCAATAGATTGGTCCACTAGGTAGCAACGCACCCAGGGTCAGATCGATGGCATGCTTGACCTGACAGTGCAGAGGCACCCCTGCGGGGGAGGTGAGGATGTCCTCTTACTCCTCCATGACCTTGTCCATCTGTTGTTGTCATGTGGAGGGGCCTTGTCTGGAGGTCGTATCCACTGGCTTTTTCTTTCTCGGAGGGCATATCATTAGGAAAACAAATTTCTTGGTTTTTTAAATTAGCCCACTGCATTGTTTTGCATTAACCAGAGAGATGGCAGTAGGTGAGGCTACCTCTAGTATCCTGTATAACTTATTTCCTAATTTAACAATAATAGAACGAGGCCTTGACTCATACACGACATGTTGCTTCCACAAGTATGGTTGTCCTATTAAGACATCACAAACATCAAGGGGAACAACATCGCACAATACCTCATCTGTGAAGGGCTTGATGTTGTATGGAAGGCGACACTGTGGGCTCACGTGAAGATTGTGTCCTTGGTGAAGCCACCCGATTCTGTACAGTTGTGGATGTGTTGTGGTTGGTAAGCCCAATCGCTTCACGACCTCTGTTGAAATGAGTTTATTTGGCTCCTGCTGTTGACAACAAACTATAGCGGGGATCCCTTACCCACATCTGGGAGTGGAAGAGATGTTCCTCCTCCTCTGGATCTTCAGGTTCCTCCTTGATCTTCGTGGTGGCAATAGTGGCGTTGGGCTCTGCATCGATAATTTGCTTCCCTTTGTCATTCTCCTTGTCGGGTTCTAACTCAAAGTCGGAACATGTATCTGATTCTGAAACATTTAGCTCGGCCACCAATGACTACTTGGCTCGAAACTCACTTGTGTTGTGAGTGGAGCTCTTATGGAACTCACACCACTTTCCCGTGTCCTTTTTTGGCTTCGTGACATTGTTATTTGCTTATAGATTTGGCGGGTTGTGTTGGGATGCCCCGCCTTGGCTTTGTCCTTTGTTCTGCGGTTTGGGGGGACCTTTCCCTTGCTTTGGATTTGTAAATCCAAATTCTCATTTCATTTGTTTAAACTTTTTCTCAATCTTGATGGCATATTGGTATGTCCTGCCAAGTGAGGAGATGTTTAGGAATTCTATTTCCTTCTGGATGTACCTGTGTAGGTAGTCATGGTATTTGAGTACCAAATGCTACTTTGAATCCTTGATACCTAACTTTGTACAAAGGGTATGGAAAATATTGGTAAACTCAGGCATGTCTTGGTCCCTTCCCTGCCATAGCGTGGTCTAATTTATGTATTGATCCTCATAGCTTTTGACAGGGTAGTACTGCTCCTTGATGGAAATCCGAAATGAATTCCAAGTGGGTGCGGCTAAAAATAGTGAGGTCATGCTTTCATCCTTCTACTCGCAGTAGGCTTCCCACTAGTCGTTGACATGGGGGGCAGCTTTGAGAAGAGCGAAAGTAATCTTTTCCCGATCGGAAAAATCATGAACAAAAAAATATCCTTCTAGCAGATTTAACCATTTATCTATGACGTCTACATCTATCTGAACCTCAAATATGGGAATGCCAAAGTTAACTTGTACCTTAAAAGGTGTTGCACTTCCAGAGCAGCTGCTAGAAGTAGATGTGTCTCCCTTGGGTAGCCACTGAAGGATCTAGGAAAATTTGTCCATCATCACGTTCCTTTGTCGCTCAAGGGCCTCTTCGAGTAATATTTTGATAGGATCTCCTGCCCCTCATCTTTCTTTTCATCTGCCATGGGAGGGCATCAGGATTTATGACGTTGGTCTTGCAAAAATTTGACCAATTCAAACCCTAACTCCTTATATCCTGACCTCATTGGCGACATGCAAAGAAAGAAAAAGAAAGAGCAAACTGCTCTAATACCACTGATCCAGATTTAAACAGGAATGCAACAATTTACAGATATAAGAGATGTGGTGGCTACATGCCTCTGAACTATGTTAAAATGAGGCTCGAAGGCCTATTTATTGTTGAGAAACAATGGGAAACCCTAATCATCCAAAAACCTAACCCTAGAAGATGAAACACCAAACTGTGGACCCCGTTTGGGTAAATTGGTACATCAACTTCTCGAGGTTGTAACTTTGGCATATGATCTCTGTTTGACATGCACAATATCTCATTACAAATATCTATCCATGAACTACAACTTTGGGAAGAGCAACATGGTGTACGAACCCATGTTGCTCCCAGTTTTCTCAAAAAATGTCGTTTAGGGCCTCAAAACGGCTTCGGAAGCTTAGGACCTGAAAAACTGCTAAAAATAGTAAATTGTGCTACAATTAAGGAAACTGAAAAGCTGAAAGAAACAATGGTGGGGGTCCAACTGGTCTTGGCGGATGGCCACCAATATCCACCTGGATCATGGTATGATCATGATCATGAATATGTGGGATGCCTTTGGGAGTCTCAAACACCTTGAAATGACTGTCCAAGACTTTTTGGAGATCTGGAGAAATAGATTATTTCGATGTTTAAACCTCTAGTGATAATAATTGTACAATTATGCTCCATTGTTGTTTCTTTAGAAGCTTTGTCATGCCATTATAGCTTATTATATTTCCTATTTTCCCTGTGATACCCCTTAATTCAAATTCCTTTCCTTCCCAAAAAAAATTCAAGAAAATTTCTTTAAACTTCAAAGCTATCATCCCCAAAGATTGTAACCATTGGACTCCTAGTACAACATCAACACCACCCATTAGAATGGAAAGAATTGGACTATTGAATACATATGCCCCATGGTTAGCTTGCCATTATGGAATTTTCGAGAGAAATTTATCCTTCCTCCATTTGTAACCATCACTTGACACTCTCATGTTGGATAGAGGAAGTAGTTCAATTCCTTGGCTATCTTACAATGAATAAAATTATGGGTACTACCCAAATCAATCAACAATATTACCTTTTTATTCTTGATATATCCTTCTATATTTAGAGTTTGAAGAATGGTAATTCCTGCCAATGCATTACAATATGGTAAAATTCATTTCTTCTTTCTCTAGGGTTGGTTCCTTGTGTATATCCTCTTCTTTTGATGTTTCTTGATCCTTTTCTTCCTCCTCTTCACAATCTATGTAGAATAATTTCTTCTCAACACACTTATGACCTATAGTGTATTTTCTATCACAACTGTAACAAATCCCTTTTTCTCTTTTTTTCCCCAATGGTGTCAACTTTGTAGGCTATGGAAGACTAGGAGTAATAACACTTCCATCTTTATAGTTTTGAGTGGTAGAGTTCCTTGTTGCCACAATTTTGCTTTCAATTTTTCTTGCCACCTTCAATGCCTTCTCCAATCAATTAGGTTCCAAAAGGTGAACCTCATGTTGGATGTTATCTTTTAAATTCCCTGTGAAGACATAAATGTTATGGTCCTCTGGAATATATGTTACCATAATATTCAATTCTTGGAAGTTTTCAATGTGCTCTGCCATTAAACCCTTTTGTTTGAGATTTATCAATTGGCTAAAGATGGTGTTTCTCTTTTTATATTCATAATGTGCTATCATTTCCTCCATAAAAATATACTAAGTGAAAAGTGGTTTACAAGAAAAATTTCCATTTATACCATAGAAACCGATCTGGTTCTAAATATAGAGATGTAATATGTACCTTTTGTGAGGGTTGCACATCATGTAGATCAAAATATTTCTCCATCTATAGTATCCATTTTACCGGATCCTTGCCATAAAGCTTCCTCATATCTATCTTTGGAATGTGGTGGTTCTTAAACCCCACATTGGAGTCTCTAAAATCATAATTCATATTCCTTTTTTCCTCATCATAATTTTCATGGATTACCTAATTGTCACCACCTGGAAACTTTTCTTGCATCAACTTTGTCAATCCTTCCATCGTGGCGTTCATCATTGCTTCCATGTCTACTTTTAAACCATTCATGTTGTCTTTTATTTCTACTTTTTAAAAATCCATGTCACGTTTTAATGCATCCATGTCCTCTTTGGTTTCTCTTTGTGAGAGCGAAATTTGTTGCACTTGATCCCGTAATTTTGATATATCATGCTATAATTTTTCCTCTTCATATGTCATAGTAGATATTTATGAGGGATTAATGGGTGTAGAATTATTTTGTTTTGGAGGATTTTTAGAACCAAATACTAATATCTATGCTTCAATATTCCCTTTGAATCACCTCAAACTAATTTTTCAATCAAAAGTTACACAAAATTTAAAAAATAAACACATTTTTTCTTGCTTTTTAGGAGTTTGATATTGTAATTGTTGTATCTATGTAATTTTGGATTCCCAAACTTTGACATTTGGCCCTATGGTAGCCCTATGAATATTATTTCCAATGCCACAATGTAGACCAATATTGGATTCTTTAATATAGAGTTATGCCATATCTCCCACGATGACTTGATTACGGACTAGTTCAGTGGAGCGAAGTTGTATGTGATGCCACGTGTCATTGTTTCAACATTTCGCACTGAAATTTGTACAAGAAAAACTAAAGTCCATGGAATTTTAGCCATCTTTTTATAAAATTCAAATCCAATGTCAGAAACGAAACTTATGACGATTTTCCCTAGGCCACCTTTCTTAGACTGAATTTTGGAGCCCACAAAAACCTTAACTTCTTCGGACCATATCTTAGAAAATATAGCGAACCAAGATTGGAAATTATGAAAAAAGTTCACCAAGATGTCGACTCCACATGGTCAAAGTTTCAGCTTTTGAAGCTTCTTAGAAAAAAATATAGTGAAAATACCATGATAACCTGTTTGAAGCAGCGAAGCCCTAGAATCCAAAGCTTTGATACCAAATGTTATGTAATCGGCTCAAAAAAAGATAGATCAACAACATAAAAAGTATCCTCTTCATGGCGGGAACCTCCTTTACATTACATAAATGAACAATTCTTTCGTGATACAAATGACAAGGCATCCTTTGTATATATAGGAGTCTAAGGGGTCACAATATAATTAGAGGCTACATAAAAATAATAATGTAAGGGCACAACAATAAAAATAGTGGGCTTCTATGGGGAAACACAATAATAATATGGAGGCTACATGGGAACAACAATAAAAATAAGTGGGATACACTAACAATAACAATAAGGGGGCTACACTAGTCTTACAGGGACCTAACACTGAAGTGTTATTTACCAACGACAAAAGCAAGGTCTACTATAATTGGCAGAGAAGTAAAGGGTGAGGTCTGGGGGAATCATATAGTGGATGCCCTTCCAAAATAGGAAAACATGGATTGATTGGGTGCTCTCGCATACCACAGTATGGCCCATAAAGGTGGCAGATAGGGCCATGGAAGAGGATGTGGCAGAGGCCATGACCAGGATCATGAGGGTAAATTGAGATATTAAGTGGCCACTTTATTTGAGGCAAAAAATGTATTGGAACAATTGGAGATCAATGTAGGAAGAGAAAGAAGACCATAATATGATGCAAACTTGTTGAGATAATTTGGGGACCTGGTGGAGGACCCATGACACACCAGAGGCAACAGGACATTGTTTAGGCATACACTACATATTTAATTGAAGATTAATACTTTGTTAGCAAGGATCTTGACTGAGAATTCGTCTGATGTTTAGGGCATCACTATTAATCTCACTGACATAAGGCAGGAGAAACAACGCTTGAGGCTCCAGATGATTTGATTGGAAAACAAAATGGCTCAGATAGAGAAACATATCCCTTGTATTGCTCCACCAATTCCCTTGGGTTCTAGCGCCAAGGACCCTACTGCAGTTGACTCCTCAGATGATTACACAGCTTACTGTTTGGTTTGTAGGCCTAGTAATGATAGATGTATGGATGTACATGTTTCTTCTCTGGTCATTTTGATACTTTTGAAAACTCTTAAATTTTGGACTGGTTACTCAGTTAATAGGTGGTCAACAAACCTGGTTTCCCAATGGGTAGGTTGAGACTACCTAAATTATTAAATGTCGCCCATGTGTAAGTTTTTCTGATTAATGAAAAGAAACACCACCCAATTCACATAAAAAGAGAAAATAAAAAAGAAAGTATTACATTTTATTATATATTTTAACTTTTTAAAACAATTTTTAATTATATATATATATAGATAGATAGATAGATAGATAGATATATATATATTATATATATATATATATATATATATAATATAAGTATATATATATATAGTGAATGATTAAATTTATTTGTTAAAATAAAAAACTTAAAAATTTAAAATATATTTTATTAGTAATTAGAGAAAAACCAAAATTCACCACAAAACATTAATTAATAATAATAATATACATGTTATTTATGTATTATATTATTATGTATTTTTTCTATTTTTAAACAATTTTGTGTATATAAACTTAAAAGATAATTATGATAATAGGTATTTTTATTTCACAATAGGTTTTCCAAATATTTAATTTAATTATTAGTAATTAGTAATTATTAAATGGATGATAGATATTTAACCTCCACAAAATATGCCAAAATATTCATAGTAGTATTCACATATCAAGGGTTAATAGTTATCTCCAAGTTAATTATGATCTTTTAATGAATTTATCTCAAATTAATTATCTAAAATATATTATATCAACAAATTTATCAATCAACATGTGTTTATTGATAATCCATGGTATTGTAACAAAAAGTTATTTACGAGGACAATTAAACCCAAATGTAAAAGATTCATTTTTGCGTTAATTAGCAGAAAACAATGAGTATATATATATCCAATATATATATATATATATATATATATATATATATATTACTATATATATAATATAATTATATATATATATATAATTTGGGTTTATCAGTTCTTGAGAGCGATCAAATCTCTTAAGATATGAACCTCTTTTTGAGTGAAAAACTTGAAAAATGTTTGCACCTCCAGAGATTTGATTTCCCTCAACTCTTGATAGATCCAGAGTTAAGATGGATATATGCTACTTCTTAATAATAATATTTTGTTAAGAGGCACTCTACAACCCAGTATGGGGGAGATGTTGCAATGTTTGTAAAATGAAAAATTATATCAAATAATAATATTAACAATAAAGTTATATCAATAAAGTGAACCCTAATGGCTTTCCTCGGCTCTCTGCCCTTTGCTCTACAACCCTGCACATACCCATGGTTGCCATTTTGTGCACCCTATTGTAACTCTCTCCTTTATTCTCAGAACCCTCTAACATTCTCGCTTAGGCATTCTTGGTGGAATGGCATACCTACGAGGAGGGGCTTCAAGCCCATCCAACCAATTTGTAACTCAAACCCCATCTGCAATTTAGGACCCATGCAAAAACAAGAAAGTTGAATAATAAGTTTTTGGAATAA